>VWZK01010600.1:239-13425 GCA_013396935.1 Baryphthengus martii
AAGAGCTTTCCTGGGTGGAAAGAGAATACAATAATACTGTTAATACAATCCACCATTTTGTTCACATTCCACTGGATTTGGATTATTTATTTGCATCATCCATGTATTCTACCAATTAAGGTCACATGTAATTTAAATATTCCTCCTTGACCTTTGAATAGCAAAGTGCTAAAGATTGAAAAAAAACAAACCCAAAACCCACAAATAAAGTAAGCTGCACTGCTTTGAATATAAATTAAAAGATAAAATCAGCTGCCTCATATATCTATAGGAGTGGCATAATGAAATATAATCCTTCTTATATGTTATGGCTTTACAAAGATTTGTATAATTTTTAAACACTGCTCAAGGATTGTCAGTATGCCATTTGTATTCTGTTTAACAGTTGCACTGCAATGCAAGTGGAAAGAAATATGATCTGCACATTATATGTAACAGCTTGTCCTGAGATCAGGGATCAGGATGCATGTAGATATTTCAATTCTGGCTACTCTTTATCAAAGATGGACTGCTCCATATATCTTTCAGAAGAGAAGTTTATGAGGTTCTTTAATAACTTCTCCAGTAGTGCAAGACCTTATCATGTAAATTATCCTGTAACACTTCATTCTAGATGTGCAGCATAATTCAGTTTGCCAAGTAGTAGAATAGTGTACAAGATACAGGAGGAATAATCTAATTTTTGTTCTCTTGTAAGTATAGTAATTACCTGGGTTGTAACCTTGACCCTTGTTATTTGTTGATCCTTAAAAATAGCTGTGACTGAGTAACATTCCTCTTGCAATTAAATGTGAACTACGGTTTAATAATGCTTCCTGTTGTCAAGCAACAAATACTCTGGCAGTTTTTAATGCTCTACAGGTCAAATTAATAGAATTGATGTAAAATATTTCAGTAAATAAAATGCACTGCAGTTTATCTTCCTCTACAATCCAACTCAGATAATCTCACAATAATACAATATTAAAATACAATTAAACCACTCTTTTTTTTATTTGGTGTGTGTAGTTAATATTTTAGGAATACAAACCACACCCTTATGCTATCGTATTGCATTAATATGTAAATATACAATGACATCTTATTTTCCTATGTGCTAGATAATAGATTACACTGTCATGCATTTATCTTAGACTATTTAAATCAGTCACCACAGTTATAAGTATATACATTATTTATGTGGGTGGGTAATATTATAAATAAAGAATACTAAACAGCCTGTAGGAGAACTGTTGTTTTTACATTTTTCATTCTCTCCCATAAAATGCAATCTCAGTCAGCTTTTATTTATACTGACGTAACATACTACTGCCATTAGTGCAAATATATGATCAATGAATTGGAATTCACATTTCAAAAAGGGAAAAATATCCTAGAAAGACAGGACAGACAAGCTGAGAAAGGTTTAATTATACATAATTTGAAAATGAATGTCAAATATTGTTTGCTTACTTTGCACAGGTATTGCATCATTGTAAAATTACAAAAAACTCAGAGTCATAATTTCTAACATAAACTTGAATAAATCAGCAATTAGAATGAAGTCTACATTGCTCAGCACAAAAGAAATGGAAACAATCACAATGTTTTAAGAAATATATTTGCTAGGAAATTATCACATATGGTCGGTTTTCATTTAATAGTTCTGAATGATCATTATCAAAATAATTTTAATCGGTAAAAGGCTTTTGTATTGCCAGAACTGAATGCATTTAATTTGTATGAGCATTAGATCATGTGAAATATTATTGAGTATCCTACTCCATATTAAACAAAAAAGGACTTAGTTCACAGGAACCCTGAGTTTCATCCTTTACTCAGCTTGAATTGGACTATCTGAAAATGATTACCAGCTTCCTTTCTTTTTATGAGGATCTTTGAAAAGTTTCTGTTTTTTTCTTGTAGATGTAAAGTAGGTCTGCAGTATAAACAAATAACATCTAAATTTTATAGGTATATTGAGGCATGGATATAAGCACTTCTGGTTTTGTTAAAGGCCGTCCATTTCTGGTTTTAGTCTGCCTTTCCACTTGAAATCTACCATCTCTACAACCGAGTGCTGTTCTAGGCAGTTGAGATATCTTGGCCAGGTATTTCTTACTCTCTTCCTACTTCATTGCTTTATAATTTCAGTCTTTCTTAATGGTCCTATCTCCTTCCTCAGTTTAACTGTTGGCTTCTAGATTGTTGACTCCCTACCGCAATGAGAAAAGTAAATAACAAGCAAATAATGGTAATTTTAATATAAAAAAAAATTACCCAATACTAGATGTGCTGAAGGTCTAGCAGTCAGGCAGTGCATACCAATTGCACCTAGTTAAGCATCAGTGCCAGCAGTCATGAAACAAAGACCAATAGAAAACTTTAGTGAGTGTCATTGGAAAGTATTAATGTATAGGGGAAAAAAAATGCTAGTGTGTTTCTTCTTTGATTGTTTTTCTTTTAGATGTGTTTGTGACCTCTTGCTGCAGAGGAAAGGAACCCTAGAAAAGGATTCTTATTGGAAGGCCTCTGTCACCTCCCATATAACCTCTTCCCTATCCCTATTTTTTTCCAAGATGACCTTGAAGTGGATACGTACTGTCAGCAGAGGACTTTGGGAATAAAGATTTATGCATATCAACCTCTCTCCACTTTTCTTAATTAACAAGATTATTTCTTTATTGAACAATAAAAAGGAAAATGAAATTAACTTATTAAGTAGAAATATAAAAACTATTTCACTTTTGTGTCTTCCTCAGAGGCTGTTGAGTAGAAATAATAGATCTGACTAGTCTCTTATTTTGACAATAACATTTACTGTTTTGTAAATGAGCTCAGAATATTGTGTTATTTAAATTTATACCAAAGAAAACATGATACTCAGGTTTCTAACTATGATTTTCGGTAAAGTGAAAAGATCAGTCAAATTGATATTGCTCTGAGAATATATGTTCTCTGCAGTATGTTGTGAAAATCTTTTAGGTGAGCAACCTTTGTTGCTGTATGAGGTGATAAACAATTTTTTACTAGATAAATAGGTAACTAAAAACATTATGTTTGATATATTTTATGTTAATATAGAAGGTAATTATAGCTCACTTTATACAGGCAATTATATAAACATTTTATCTCCACAGAGGTTTGTAAATTCTAGACTATTTTTATCATAGTGTTTACATTGTTTGTGCATCTTGCTTAAAAGCCTGAATGTGGTTTTAAGCCACAAAATCCATGCATACAAATCCAACCTTCAGTTTTTGTGTGTTTCTGCTGTGTGGATTTTGTAGAGATGGTTTGGGATTTTGTTTATGTAGCTCTCGTAAGAGTAAGTTTTTTGTTTTGCTCTCAAAACCTTGGTGAAAGTTTCCAAATGTGAAGAGTAAACATCATGCATTTTATTTTTCAAGTATATTCCTAACAATCTAACATGCCATCAAGAGTTTTCTTTGTACAGTCTTTATCAGGATTAAACTACAATTTCTTACACAATTTTAGATACATGTACATGAAGACTCACTCATGTATATAGACTTCACCTCTGTACTCAAAATAAGCTGCATTCTGTTTTTTGTTGGAGGATTTAGAAGCTTGAATACATCGATTTAATTTTAAATAGTAGGTGTTCCCCATCTTAACCTAACCATAGTCAGCTTCCTTAGCTTCTTCCTTTTATTAGCTATTGAACTAATTGACGAAACCATACTTGAAGTGAAGTCTTGGGAGTGATCATGAGTGTGCTGGGTACCTGTATCAGTTTCCATTTGTACCTATTCTGCTTAGTCTTTCATGTGAAGATTGTATGAAGATCTTCCAATTTCTTTCACCCATAGCATTTGAAGATACCAACTTTTATTCACATAGACTGCTAAAATTCTGACAAAGACCTTTTCTGTCTGCTACTTTTCCTTTTGTAAACTGGGGAATGTATTTTTTTCTTCAGAGATCGATGTATGACTAAAACTGGCTATTGAATCTAAAGTAGGGTTAACATTGGCCTTTGAGGACAGCAGCCCTCATAATTATTGTTTCCTTCGAATTTATATTTTGACTTACAAAAAGATATCAACCTGATTAAGCAGATGCTCATTCCGCTTTAGTCTCTGTCTATGTTGTCTCCAGAAGACACGGAGGAACTTGGGAAAACTTGTGATACGATCTGTGAAATGGATCTATTTGAAGAGAAAAAACAGTTGCGAGTTTCATTACATCCTTACTGGAAATGTCTTGGTATCCACTTTTAATGTTATCTATATAAGGCTTCTGCTCAAGAAAACATAATTTGGAAGCTGGTTGTATGAGCAGCTATCTCCATAGTGTGTGCATTCTGGTCAAGATCACTGAGAATTACATATTAAAAGAACTCTGTGTTAAGAAGCCTCAGTTTTAGCTCTGCGTCTTTGGTCCCCGTCTTTGCCTTGTACTCAGACATACTGAGTAAGATTAAAAGACTTGGAATTTTGGGGATAAGATTTGGAATTTTGCTATTTATGCACAGATATTTTTAGCTGGAGTTCTGATATTTCATCTTTTCAACTTTCTTCAGAAGGGATGTAACTGTCTAAGCATGGAAAATAACTTGGCTCTATGCTCCTTATTTTTATAGATAAAGTTTAAAAAAAAAGTCTGTATCTTGTATATTTTATTTATAGCAATATATGTTTGGGTTTTTTTCCATACAAATCCCAATAATGATTTTGTTTTCTTCATTCAATTATATACCCGGAGTTGGGATGAACAGTACATCTTCGAGTAAGTAATGTTTAAATATATCAAACATCCGAACGAAAAAAATTCTGGAAGAGTTACAGAAAAATACATCTATTCTATACTTTTTCTTGATGATGAAGTGGACAAAGTTGAAACAAAACATTGAAACATTTTTATATTGTTTTCTGTAACATAGAGAAAAATCCCTATCAAATATATTTTAAAGAAAAAAAAGAAAAGAAAGAAGACCCACAATGATTTTATGTTGAGTTTTCAAGAGAGACCTATGTGGACTAATTTTTTTTTTTTTTTCCCCCTAGCTAACATATTCAGTGGGAGTAGAGACTGCATTAGGAGTTTTTATTGTAAAATGTCTCCATTTCCTTCCACTTTCCAAATCAAATTTGTGAGTTCAAAGACATTACTAAAAATTATTCATGCAACATACAAAACATTCCTTTCTCTCAGAAAAATACTCAGCATAATTTTAAATTTTCTACTACATTAATAGTTTTGGTTTTGTTTTTTTTTTTTTTTTTTTTTTCTAATGTAGACACTGTAGAACAGCCATTACTTGAAGAGATTGTGAAAACTTTGTCGTAGGTTTGAAAATTTTCCACTGGAATAAAATCACTGACTATAACAATCATGACCATGTCTATGCCACCTCTTGCTTTCTTTGGGAATATAATGAAAGAGAAAGCATTTCACTTGAAGAGATAGATTCAAATTTATCAGGTTAAGAGAGTTCACATTTGAACTCTATGCAGTGGAGTGGCAGATACTATGTACTGAAGAGGTGAAAAGGCAGAGAGGTAGACACCAGGTGGCTATGTCTTGCTGAACATTTAAATATAAATGACTGTTGTCAAGGTTTAGGATCAGGGCAGTTCGCTAGACCTGTAACAGACACTCTCTGTTAAGCCCCCTCTCCTCCCAAAGGGGAGGAGAAAGGGAATAAGGGAGAGAGACATATCAATTAGAAAAGAGAACTAAAACAGCCTTAATGAAAAGGATAATAATAAAATGGAGTATATGCATATATATACAAAGTCAGTATCAAACCCTATACCCTCCAATGGCAATTACATCACCACTGATTAAGTAGAGCTGGCACTGGGAATGTCCCAGGATGGATTCAGTGGCAGATGGGAACCAGACTCAGGAACACAAAGATTGGGATCAAAGGTGGAATGGACAGAGTTCTCCTTGGATGCCAGCCATTGAAGAAGAAAGCTTGACTCTTGTGATCCCTCAGCTTTATGCGAAATATGATGCATATGGGATGGAATACCTCGTTGGTTAGTTTAGGGTCACCTGTCCTGGATGTTCCTTCCCACAGGTGCAGCCTTTTGCTTTCTGCACCCCCATCCCGGGACATCTGTATATCAAGCTGGGATCTTTTTGGTTGTTGAGGAAAGTTTACTGTAGGAGGGCAAAGCCCCAAATGAAGTTGGTGGAGCCCAATCATGTGTCATATCAATAGAGCTCTTAATTGAACCAGCGATAATCTCAGATGCCTACTGACTATGAAGGGTTTATAATAAGGGTAACCTATTTTCTATTTCTTGCCATAATCTTAAAAAGGAAAGCAAAAATTCTTTTACAGTGATGCTGAGACCCTGGGGAGTAATTACACTGTAAGTCAGTTTTTAATTGAAATTATTGCTTAAGCAATTTATATTCTCATTATTTTACATAGAGTGTAAAATGTCCTTTGGAGTAAGATATTTCACTCTTAATGTATTCACTGCTTGATGGTGAAAACACTGGCATTATATATTTGTAACTGAACTATTGCTTCTTTATTTTTTTTAAAATCAGATGCATTGTATGACTTGGGATAAGATAACTCTGCTAATTTCAGAGGGTTTCTGTTAAATATGACAAAGATGACTGCACATACAAAGCCCTTAAAAGAGACAAATTGTATCTGAAGCCTTAGCTAAAGCATATTTTTTTTGCTGACTTTTGTCACAGAAACAAACAGATAAAAGTTATAACTTCTTCTCCCAAAGATATATTCCTTGCTTTGGGTGAACTTTTTTTCATCCTACAGTTCAAAATATAGAGTAAATATGAATAATGAGATTTGTTTTAAACTAGAAAACATGGGCAGTTATTTTGCATAACCATTTCTGAACAGAATTAAATGCAAACAAAATGTCCTTGTAGCCCACACTAGCACTTATATCATCATAAATATGCTATTATTAGTATCTAGGATAAGTCAGATATGCCTACAGAGACAGTAATCAGAGATCTGAACTGTTAGGGAAACGTGCCATTAGTCACATTGACCTGTAATAGATGTGATTACTGCTAAGTTAAAAATACGATTGGTTTATAAATATACTTTTCTTGGTACATGGAATTCAGAAAAGTATAATATGGTTTACATAAATGCAAGGCATACTACATGTATGTGTAAACATAAAGTTACTTGAACTTCTAAAGGAACTCAAACTACTGTAGTGTGAGCTGAAAATGAATTAAGAAATTGTTAAATGATAATAAAGCCAAAGCTATTGCTGTGTAGATAGTGTTTGTGAATGCCTTGCTGCAGTGGTGAGCACAGTTCATAACTGATGATTGATTTGGTTCAGATAAGGAATGAACTATGATGGTACTACTCATTAACGTTTTGATGTGTTGCAATATGGAACTTGGAACTGGAATTGCATAAATCAGAGTAAAACATGCAGGAATCAGCATTCCTCCTTCAACAGTAGTGAAGAACTATGCAAATAACAAGAGGTATGCAAATAGCAGAGCAAGTCAAACTTGTAAAAAGAGAAAAATAGCCAGTTTTTAGAAATGATGGAAAAGATTGCTTTCTGTGATTGATTCTCTCAACACTTTGTATGCTTTTCTTGAACGTGGCTAAACCGTAGCTTTTATTTCTAGTATAAAGTAAATCAAAGCACAAAAGTGAATAAATTGTGCTTATTTGTTTTATGATTAAAAAACAGAAAACAGTCATGATTGAGCTGGAAATGAGAACAAAGATTCCAGCTTCTCTGCTTGGTTTATTCTAGATGATACTTTCTCCCAATAACTTTCATTCTTTCAAAGGCAGAATCAGAAGTATGATCGTGTGACAAACTCAAGCTCGTGTTTAAACACTGTGTAATAAAGAGCCAGTCAATTACTAGCCAATTTCTGATATGCTGTCTGCAATACCGCTGCAGTTTATTTAATTAATGAGTTTTTATTTCATTGGTATTTGAGTGTTTCACTGATTTGGAGTTATTTGATGCTTCCAAATCTCCCGAGTCAATGGGAATTTCAGTTTGGCTTGAAAGGAACAAAGACTTTACTCTTCAGTTTCAGCTTTGTAATCGCTAAGGGTTTTTCAGCTATTGTGTCTCCATCCTGATGCAGTTGTCATGTAAAGGTCTTCAAAAAGAGTAGTATTCTTTTCATATTTCGAGAAGAAATAAAAAGAATAGCTATGACTATAACTCAGCTATGTTCTGAGTTACTCTGTTATGTCATGGTGTTTCTAACAGTAGAGGAAAAAAGCATTAAAATGTTTAAACCACTTTCCCCCCATCTACTTACACTCTTTTTCCTTCCCTCTCACTTAGTAAAATCCAATACTGTCATTCCTGACCTCTTTGGCCAGAGGTTGTAGACTGTGTTTTAGCCATAGGTGAAATACAATCCAGAATAAACATTCCGGTTCAGGTTTACATCCTGTCATGGTTATCACTTATAAAGAATGGTGTGAGATTAATTTGTTTGGAAATGTAGACTTGATTGTACTGAATTCGTATTTTCAATTCCTGTGAAAATCTTTGCTATGATAATCGGTTTATGACATTTTGCATTTATTTTTTTTGCAATAACTGTCAAAAATGTTATATAGTCCTTGAAAGATAATAGTAAACAGTTACTTTTGATTTTGTTAGCTTTTTGAGATTTCATTTGCTAGAGACAATTTTTCATGATTACAGCTTTAGTCATCTTTAAGCAAACAGAACAACAAACAGGCAACAAAATGCAGAATATTGAAAAGACTAAAGTAGTATAGGGAGGCTGCAGGTACTGCAGTCTCTCTTGAATTTTAAAGTTTGAGTTTGAATTGTCAGGGCTAAAGCTACACTCCTGTGAATACTCTGTGCCCAACATCATGCATCAAAATACTTATCTGAGAAAAATATGATTGTTCTTTTGTCTTGGTGCTCTTTTGTCTTTACTTTCTTTCCCATGCATAGGACAGTTTGAGAAGCGACGGTAGGCTGATAAATTGATGCTCTGGTTATAGAGCCATTTAACAGAGCCAGAGGGGACTTAATGAAATCCTTTTAGGCTTTTTGCATTGAACATATACTCATGTATGAGTGATAATCTCAATTTGCCAGGGCTGCAATACAGAAAACTGTGTGGCTCCATTACTGTAAAGGATATTTATGACTTCTGTGAGCTGTTAGGATATGACTGAGTATAGTCCAATATCAAAGGAAAACTGAATCTTTATATTAATTCTGTTGGAGCCAAGAAAACCCTTGTTAGGAATATCAAATCACTAATGTTTCATGGGTTTTTGGTTTTTTTTTGTAATTATTTTTCATAAATCAATATTTTTCTCTGTTCTGTTGCAAGATATAGGGATATGTTCAGATTTTTTCTCTAGAATTTTAAATGACTATATATATCATTAATGCGAATGTAGCCTCCTAAATTGATATCAGTCATAATTTTTGGTACTTCTGTAGCATCAGTCCTTCATGTCTGATACTTGCTGGCACAGTGTTTGATAATATGGAGCTGGGGAATTCAGAGCAGAATTTAGCACATCATTTATCATTCTTAAAGTGAGATTTTACCTAGCAGTGTGATATGAGGACTGCTTTAGCAAATAGCAGCAGTGCTCTTCAGAAGACATAATTAATGCCTGTGCTAAAAACCCTAGGGTATAAGTATCACTGTCTTGTTACTGTATACTAGCTTGTTCATGATATTTATTGGTCTTTTGTCTTTCATTTGCTTTTGGTGACTAGGACTTCTACTCTGCAATTGCGAGAAACTTTGGTTAGTTGTTGATTTACCTTGGTCTTGTGTAACAGAAATTTATTGTTAGCTGTTTTATGGCTTTTGCTTGTTCAAGTGGAATACGTATAATGAAATCTTGTAAAGCACTTGGTTTCAATTGCTAATGTTTGACATAAGTCACTAGAACTGTGAAGTTCTGTATTTGGTTTTGTGGAGTTTTTTTAAAGGATTTGTTCAGCCTTCTATATTACAATTGTAATCTCATCCAAATACATAATTTCGATGATGAAGTTGATGAATGGAAAAGACTAAATGGGAAAGAGGGGAGAAAAAATAAAAGGGAGGGGATTTGAGTGTAGAAGCTTAAAAGTCCACTGTCATGTCACTGGTTTGGTTGACAAAGTAAATTTTCTGTTTCTTACTGCTGAGTGTTTTAGTGATCAAAGTAAAAGTAGGTAGCAGTTACTTCAAACACAGATGAGAGATCAACAAATATATTTGCTATTTTTTTTACTTCTCTTTATCTGTAGGTGATCTATGTTGGTGTATGATCACACCAACTGCAACTGGATTTAAATCGAGTTGTACTGGACATCATCCTGAAATACTGGAGGAGGGGGGAACATTGGGAAAGAGACTTCACAAACTTTATAAATTGAATATGCAAAGTCAATATTCTCTATAAGGTTTTGCTTGGGCAGGCCTAGGGAAGTTAATGAACAACTTGCTGTGCTTTCTATCATAATAATGCTGCATTTTTCATTGATTAACAGTGAATATTTCCCTAAAATATCAGCAGCTATTGCATTAGATTACTTTCTGCTGTGCTTTCCAAAAGACTAACAAACTGACTAGAGTTGGAATAGATAGGACTCAGGCATCTGTTCTAATTATATTGCTAATGATGTTTGGATATGAGATTTTTTACTAAACTCATGGAAACTGATGTGCATTATAAAAGGTCAACCTACTGTGTTGTTATCTACCATTTTTGATATTTTGAGTTCCTATTTTCACTATTTGCAGTTTATCCTGCAATGCAAAGTAACCATGAGGCATATGGTAAAACTGTCTTGCTTACCAAAGTAAGTATTCATTGCTGGTTAGTATCATAAAATAAATATTAATTCAAATCTACAATTAAGTATGCTCATAAATATCTGCAGAATTTGAATCTCAAATTGTGTTTAGGATGTGAAATAGTTTCATAATCCATTTTTCAGATGATATAAATCTTCGTTGTGCTGCATTGGGTAACCTGACAATCATCTACCTTAGTAAGAAACTTAGAGTGTTTTATTACAAATTCTCCTAACAGGCTGTCCTGTGACATTCCTTACATTCTTTACACCAGTGATTCTAAAGAATTAAAAAATAATTTTCTCATTACTATCTCTGTGATGGATAACACCACCTTGTTCTTGATGTTCATTAAGACTGGAAGAAAAACATTTTGATTCACTAGATCTATCACTTACCATTGTGAGGGGAAAAAAAAAAGGCATAACAACTACTTTATTAAGGTCCTAGTCCAGCAGTCAGTAAACAGACACTTAATTAATCAGTTGTGTAGTTCCACTTGATGCAACTGAGCTTCCTTACATACTCAGGTGCCTCACTACTTAGGTGTAAGATTCCACATCTACATTCTTATGTCTTTCATGTTTTTCTCTTGCTCAATTTTTGCCTTGGAATGAGAATGTAATTAGGATGAAAGTCAGTCATACTCTTGCCCATTAAAAATTCAAATGAGCTAGAGTCATAAGAATGAAGAAATGTATTTTAATATTTAAATAGAAGCTGTATTTCATTCAGTGTTACAGAAGTAAGGTCATTTAATACAGTGGCGAGGAATCTGTATTTTTAATTCCTCTTATGCAACATCAGCCTTAATGAAAAGCACAAATTGTGAGTTAATTCAATTTGGTTAAGATGACCTCTAGGTTAAAATCAAAACTAAACCCCAAACTGCACAACCCTGCTGAGTGACAGACTGCCGTGTTGATAGATATTCCTACCACTCCATTAGGTGCAAATTACCAGATTTTGCAGGAGATTTACTTTGTTTACAGTTACTGAAGAAGTAAGATTCTGTTGGATCTACTCTGCATAAATTTGGGGCAGTGACACAAATTAAAAAACAGGTCACGTGTTTTTATCACTGACTGCAAATATTGTTTGTTTCCACTTTGGTCACATTTGTGATGGTGATTTAGATAAAGGACGGAATACTTTGATGACAGTTACCTGAGAAGAGAACCAAAGGCACTTTTACTGCAGGACACATGAATTCTTTCATAGCTTTAGCATTTTACATAGTTTTAACACTTAACAGTATCATTGTCAAAATTATTATAATAGTAAAAATAACTTTAATTTCTAAGTCTTCTAAATGAATATCCCAGTCCCATTTGCATGGAATCCCTCTGAAATCTCATAATTAGTTCTCACATGGTTTAATAGGTCTATCTTATTCAACAGTTGTGAATATTAATACTGTCTAAATATACAGTTATAATTCAGATTTTAATTTTATCCATTTCAGTGAAACTGTAGAAGAAATAGTGAATCAAAATACAGTTATTAACTATTAGTATCCATGGATTTATTTCAGGCTGATTTTACAGGTTTGGGGTTTTTTCTTAGAATTGTTGACTTATGGGGACTCAAAGTGGGGAAGCTAACATTCACAAAAGCTAATGTTAATCTGGGAACACTAGGCTCCTTCAACAGCCGGGAAAAGAATCCTTCCAAGAATGGGCAGACTACCTACATGAAATATCAGGTTTGCAATATACTTCAGAAGAATTCCTCTCTGCCTATATCAGGAATCCATCTGAATTAATCTTGCTAGGTTAAATCACTACTGCTGAATATCTCACTCACGTCAGCTCAAAGATGCTGTCCATTTTTTTAACTAGATATGAAGAGACTTGTTCCCATTATACATTAAAAATAATCAATAACTTGTGTTTATTTCCAAAAATAAAATAAAAAATAAAAAGGTACACGTATAAATTAAATAGTATCACAATAATAAGAAGCGCTGCAGTACTTTTAACCCTTTTGGACAAGAGAACAAAAACTGGATTTGGTTTGATTTGGCTTGATTGTAGCTGAGGACTGTGATCTCTGTGTTTTCGTTAGCATCCTTCCTCTCTCCTCTGGGCCAGTTACAGAAGCCTCTTACTTTCACTGACTACTCCCAGCATCTGCTGCTATGATCAGCTTCTGTACTTGGACCAGAAGACAGAGGTTAGAATCCTATCAGCAAGGTGAGTGCAAGAAGCAAGAAGCCTGTCCCCACCACTTTCCCATCCCACAGCTCCCTGAGCTTGGTGGCCTGGTCATGTTACACCAGGTCAGGATTGTGGCACATGGGAGGGAAGCAGGAGAAACCTGGTGCTATAATGCAAAGCTGAAATAGAAGCAGTAGTGCAGAAAAGACCATAGCTGAAAAGGAATATGAAAATACATTTATATAATAAAAAAAAATATA
>VWZK01010601.1:0-24126 GCA_013396935.1 Baryphthengus martii
GAGACCCGAGCGGATCGGGTCCCGTTCCCCGACGAGACCGGAGTGGAGCGGCCCAGCCAGGAGAGAAGAGAGGAAAGTCGAGCGTCGCGTCGCTCCGCTCCGCTCGCCGCCGGCGTCCGGGACGCGCCGCCGTTACTCCGGCAACGACGCTGCGTGAGGTCAGAGGTGAGGGAGCGGGGCGGGAGCACGGAGGCGGCAAGATGGCGTCTACGGCGGCCGGGAAGCAGCGCATCCCCAAAGTGGCGAAGGTGCTGGGGAGCGGCGAGGCGGGGGCGACCCTCGGACCGGGATGGGGAGAGGGATGAGCTCCGGAGACGGGGGGAAACGCCCGGTGACCTGATTTTGGCGGCGCTGAAAGGCGGCCGCCGGCGGCCTCGGGCCTCTCCCCGCCGCCTCCGGCCCTTGTGCCCGGGTGGTTGCCGCGTAGGGTCGAGATGGTACCGGCGGTGAGGTACCTGGAGAGTTCAGGGGGTCTCCGGATCCTATTTCGGTAAATATTGAACGTATTGAGCCACCGGAGCAAGTTCGTCACTGGGGTGATTTTTCGGTTGTGCGTTAGAAGAGAGCGTGACTCTCGCCGCCTTACTTACAGGTGAAAAACAAAGCACCCGCCGAAGTTCAGATCACAGCAGAACAGCTGTTGAGAGAGGCAAAGGAGAGGGAACTTGAGCTTCTCCCACCGCCTCCACAACAGAAGATCACAGATGTTGAAGAGCTAAATGACTATAAACTCCGGAAAAGGAAGGTAAAGGGGAAAAAAACAAACCCTAATCTTGATACTCATATAAAGCGCTAACATTTTATTGTGTTTTAACCTAAACAAAGTATACTTTAAAAAAATTGAGAGGAGTGATACGTTCAGGTCAAAATGAATCAACTCCTACTGGGGCATCCAAGTATATTCAGGGTTATCTTCAATGGCTGGATTCCCTCTGTCCAGGTGTCGTTGATATTGAAACACAAAGCAGAAAATCCTAAAAAAAATATAAAATTTTAGTGCTGTCATTTATTCCATCATTATATCAGGCTGTAGGAACTTTGAGTTTTGTTCTAGTCTGTATGATGATCTACACTCCTAGCTTCTGTTGTGAGATTTTCATATTTGTTTTCTATTTATATTTTGTATGTATTTTTTCCTATTTAGTTTGTATGTAGTTTTTCATATTTATTTTTATGTAACTTTTTGTAATGAGTATGATTTATTACTGCATCTACATGAGTGCAGAATTCACACCAAGAAGAAGAAGAATATTCTATAGGCTGTTTATAACAAGACTGGTCTGCACGGCAGGATTTGTCTGCTTACAGAAATAATTTCCTCCTCAGACTTTTGAAGATAACATAAGAAAAAACAGGACTGTGATCAGTAACTGGATCAAGTACGCACAATGGGAGGAAAGCCTCAAAGAAATCCAGAGGTAATTACAGTGCCGCCACAGACACCTCTTACAAACCTTCCAAGACACATGTTGACAAACACCATTGAAGTCTTGAAGGGACATTCTATACCCAACTGACTTCTCTTTGCTTTCCAGAGCCCGTTCCATTTACGAGCGTGCTCTAGACGTGGACTACAGAAACGTCACGCTCTGGCTGAAATACGCAGAGATGGAAATGAAGAACCGCCAGGTTAATCACGCCCGGAACATCTGGGATCGAGCCATTACCACCCTCCCCAGGGTGAACCAGTTCTGGTACGTTTGCAGAGCCTTTGCAAGGCTACAGATCGGGGTTTTTTTCCAGTTAGTTTTTGTGCAAAAGTGCATTGTCTGCCAGGCTTTAGTTCTGGAAAGGTTTCGTACTTCTCAGGCAGCGAGAAAACCGGGAGAGGAGATTTGTGCACCTGCATCCTGCCGATCACAGGTTTTGTTGGCATTTCTGGGGGGTAAGTGGGGAATAGGTGAAGAAATCTCCGTAATACTCAAGCACTAAAAAAACCACCACACCTTGTAATTGATGAGTTTGCTACGTGATGGTAAAACCTCGTTGTTGTTTCCCAAGGTACAAGTACACTTACATGGAAGAGATGCTGGGGAACGTCGCTGGGTCGCGTCAGGTGTTTGAGCGCTGGATGGAGTGGCAGCCAGAGGAGCAAGCTTGGCACTCCTACATTAACTTCGAGCTGCGATACAAGGAGGTGGACAGGGCACGTACCATTTATGAGAGATATATCCTTTGTGACGCCTGCCCCAGTTTGGACCTGCGTTCTGCATCTCTTATCTACCTCCAGCTGTGCCCCTGGGCTCCTGCTCGCTGTGGTGCATTGGCAGCCAGCAGGAGGAGGCATATGTTAAATGTGATTTAACAGCAAATTCAGCTGAGTGAAGGCACATCCTGCCACAGCAGTGGGTGTTTAACAGCACTTACGCTTCTGGCTTCTTTGCAGTCATTTATTTCAGATTTCTCCTCTTTAAACTTCTCCCTGACTCTTGCCTGATTTTTATCCCGTTTTAGACTTTAATTTCTCAGTAAGGCATAAAACCTTTGCACACCTGGAGCTGTTTTATCTTCTTCCCTGTTGTACTTCTTGCATATAAGATCCCTGGGAGTCACTTCACGTAGTCCGCAGCCCCATCATCGCTGGGAAGAACACAATTTGAAATGTCCATTTCAACCACCACAGTTTCTTTAACGTAGCTCCACTTGTCATCGTCCACCCTGACGTGAAGAACTGGATCAAGTACGCCCGCTTCGAGGAGAAGCACAATTACTTCGCTCACGCCAGGAAAGTCTACGAGAGGGCAGTGGAGTTCTTTGGAGAGGAGCACATGGATGAGCACTTGTACGTGGCTTTTGCAAAATTTGAGGAGAACCAAAAAGAAGTAAGGACCTTCTTGATACATATGTCTGGCTAATACCAACCACCCCCCCAACATTTCTTCTTGAATATCAATCTGAAGTACTAAACTGCAATATGTGCGTGTTTCAGCGCTCTCTGAAATACTGTTGTTGTAGTCTGAGTTAAGGAGAACATTTTTTGCTTAGCTTCGTATTTCCTTGATGCTGCCAAAAGGCAAATAGTTCTCAGAAAGGTGGGCACCAGATCTGCCGTGCCAGAGAACAGATCAAATAAATATCCTCAGATTTCTAAGTCTCTGAGAGGCTGTATAAAAGCCTGATTTAGCTGTGTTGTTCCCAGATGGGCTCTTTAAAGTGCCCAGGTCATTAAGGAATAGAAGACATTCTGTGAACCCAAACCCACAACCTCTTAAAATTATTTTAGATATTCCTAACCTACAAATGAATAAAAGATGGTGAGATTTGGTATTTACAGAATTTTATGGGTTTTCTTTTTTCCCCAGAGTTTACTCTTCAGGGAGATCTGTTAGTCCTGTCCTAAAACAATCATTTACATTGAGATACTCTGTGATTCTGTAAGGAATTAAATATTGCCAAAAAGCTTACTGAGGATTGTGGGGGAGGACTGGAGCCTCTATGTAAATATTAATTCAAGTGATATTTAATATTTTCAGTTTGAAAGAGTCAGAGTGATCTACAAGTACGCCTTGGATAGAATTCCAAAGCAGGATGCCCAAAACCTCTTCAAGAATTACACCATCTTTGAGAAGAAGTTTGGGGACAGAAGGGGAATCGAAGACATCATCGTCAGCAAGAGGAGATTCCAGTATGAAGAGGAGGTGAAGGTACGTACCACAAGTACCCTTGGGGCTCATCCTACATCCAGCTGCAGCCTGAGGTACACTAGTGTCTCATGATAGGAAGGCTGATGAGTTTTACATGACCCTTGATATTTGGACTAAGAAAATACTACTTTTTGGAGGCAGGATCCATCCACAGCGGAGAGAATGATAACTGGGTTCACTGCCTTTTGGTTTCTGCATTCTCATGTGGACTATGGAGCCAGAGTTGGATTGAACTGGGAGCTCAGTGCCCCTCACAATCATCTCAGGGGTTCATGCAGTTCAGCTTGTAGCTCCCTTCTTCACTCCTGTTGTGCAGTAACTGTTAGAGGGCACCTCACCTGGGTGTAAATACCTTTTGTGGGGAAAGGGCTGTGCCACACCTACCTACTATTCACTACATGCTGCATATTTCGTCATTTCCTCTTCCTTTCTCACAGCTCAGTTTGTAAGTAAAATAAAAATAAATGCATTTCAACCCAATGCTCAAACATAAGCATGCCCAACATTGACAGTTTTCACTAATAGTCTGATGATCTATTTTAAAGGAAAAAGTCTGAGTAAAAACCTGTTGAGTAAAGGAGCAGGGTCTTATTTGCAGCTACTGAAGTCTTTCCCATTTCTCTGCTCCCATCCTTCTGAAAGGCAAACCCACATAATTACGATGCCTGGTTTGACTACCTGAGGTTAGTGGAAAGCGACACAGATGCCGAGACAGTCCGAGAAGTGTACGAGAGAGCCATTGCCAATGTGCCTCCCCTTCAAGAGAAGAGACACTGGAAGAGATACATCTACCTCTGGGTTAACTACGCCTTGTATGAAGAGCTGGAGGCAAAGGCAAGTAGTAAGAACTCCTTTTTTCTTTCCTTCCCGAGTGTTTCCCTGATATTAAATAGCTGCAGATATTTTAATAAGAAAACTGAGAGCTAAAAATACTATCTTACTTGTTTTGTATGACTTACGACAGGTTTTGCTTTAAGTATGGAGTTTTTTCCTCCCTTCCTTTTTCCCCTCTTGTGCATAGTCGGGAAATATTTCAATTTCACCCCAATTCATCTGGAAACACACTGACGAAAAAAAGCAGAAATGACGACCTGGATGAGGGG
This sequence comes from Baryphthengus martii, assembly GCA_013396935.1. Taxonomy (NCBI): domain Eukaryota; kingdom Metazoa; phylum Chordata; class Aves; order Coraciiformes; family Momotidae; genus Baryphthengus; species Baryphthengus martii. Next base: position 4,748 of record VWZK01010601.1, read on the forward strand.
ATAGAGCGTACCCTCAGCAAGTTCGCTGATGATACGAAACTGGGAAGAGTGGCTGACACTCCAGATGGCTGTGCTGCCATCCAGTGGGATCTAGACAGGCTGGAGAGCTGGGCAAAGGTGAACCTCATGAAGGTCAATAAGGACAACTGTAGAGTCCTGCATCTGGGGAGGAACAACACCAAGCACCAGTACAGATTAGGGGCTGTCCTGCTGGAAAGCAGGTTCATAGAGAAAGATTGTGGAGTCCGAGTGGATAGCAAGTTCTCCATGGGATAGCAATGTGCCCACGTTGCCAGGAGGGCAAATAACATTCTGGGGAGCATTAAGAAAAGTGTGTCCAGCAGGTTGAGGTAGGTTCTTCTCCCCCTCTACTCCACCCTGGTGAGACCACACCTGGAATACTGTATCCAGTTTTGGGCTCCCTGATTCAAGAAAGATAGAGATCTTGAGAGAGTCCAACAGCAGCTGTGAGGATGATTAAGAGACTTGAACATCTCTCCTATGAGGAAAGGCTGAGAGAACTGAGGCTGTTTAGTCTGGAGAAGAGAAGGCTGAGAGGGAATCTTATTAATGTCTACAAATATCTGAGGGGTGGGGGTCAAGAGGAAGGAACCAGTCTCTTTTCTGTGGTGCCCAGTAATAGGACAAGAAATAACAGGGCACCTGTTGAGGTTCCACCTCAACATGAGGAGGAAACTTCTTTCCCGTGAGGGTGATGAAGCCTGGAACAGGCTGCCCAGAGAGGTGGTGGAGTCTCCTTCTCTGGAGACTTTCCAAACCCACTTGGATCTGTCCCTGTGTGGCCTGCCCTGGGTGATCCTGCTCTGGCAGGGAGGTTGTGAACTAGATGATCTCATGAGGTCCCTTCCAACCCCTACCATTCTATGATTGTGTTCTGTAGTCCTGTCTGAATTGCCTGTTCCAGGCTGTTACCTGAACGTGGAAATAATGTTATATTCAACAAAACTATTTGTGAAGTTGTTCTACAAAACACTCAGACTTTTTCCTATAGTGACCATTTGAAGCTAAGTATTTCTGCTGTTATCAGGCACATAACATCATAACTGCTTTTCATTTCATACAAGTTCTGGTGCTGTATATAGATTTGCTGCCTGGTAGAGGAAAAAAGACCTTTTTTTCCTCCCCTAAAAAGGGGACACTTGGGGCTTTATTCATTAACTTTTCATGTTGAATCTTGTATTGAAAAGATGACTCATTGATTCTCAGAAGTTACCACCATTTAATTGTGCACACTCAGTAAAGTACATTTATACCTTAAATATAGATGATCCTAACCAACCTGAATTAAAATTACTGCTCTGCAATTTTGCAACCATTGCATAACTCAAAGTGTAGTGTGATCTTCACGGTGAATGAAGTGTTTAATTTTGCCTATTCTTACAGGATGCTGAGCGAACCAGGCAGGTGTATCAGGCCTGTATCGAGCTCATTCCTCACAAGAAGGTAGGGATCCTCCAGCAGTTTGAGTTGAGTTTTGGATTAAAATGCTCAAGATAAGATCCTTTAGGGGAGAAAAAGATACGGTTACAGTGTGTAGCTCTTTGGAGCTGCTAGCGTATTTGTGAAGACTCTGCTTAAGTCTTTAAGTACCCCTTCCAGTTCCTCCTAACACCCATCTTTTAAAATAGATGGTTGCTTTTTTATTTCCTCAAGATAAGGTGTTAGCTGGCTATAATTCATATCATCAATGAAAAACCAGCAGGCCTCCCAGCGATGTCAGATTTCCTCATGCAGATGCAATACAAGGATTTTTCCAATATTGTCAAATTGCTACATATGCTCTAAGAAGCTGAGATAACACCTAGTCAGAGTGTAGTCTAGCACTGTTAAACAGCAGGGAAGAGTTCTTACCTGGTCCTTACATACTGAGCTTTTTCCTCCTCAGTCTGCCCACTTGTAGTCCCTGCAGAAGGCTCTGGCCTAGATGGGAACCACCTTTTATAGCAACTGCTGTAATTGTCTGCAGGGTCCCAGCTGAGGGAGGTGCATTTGCTAAACCCTCTTCCAGGTGTGTATTCCCCAGTCCAATCCATTTCCAGGACTGATTTTGGGGGTTTGGGGTGGGTTTTGCCACAGTAAAAATATCCACGTGGCAAGATCCTTAAAACATTCATCTGCGTTGCCTTGGGATGCCAAAAAATCTTAAGTTCGTGTGCTTCCTTCTCTAGTTTGTCATTAATTGCATCATCTGAGTATCAGATGCACAGATTAAGATTAATCTGTAATTTAATTAGACTTGATTAGCTGTTAATTGATTCAGTGATAGCTGATATTTTACCAAACAATTGATTGGTTAACGAATTCTTTTCTTCCTTTAAGAAGAGGGCTGTCCTGGGCATTTTTGCTTTCATCCATGGAGAAGTAGGTTGTTCTGGGCTTTAGATGCTAAACTTCTTACTAGACAAACACTGAGATTAAATACAATTAATAGCAGTAGCATCAGGTCCAGACAACACTTAGATTTTAAGGATCACGTACAGTGTTATTTATGAAGCTTCCAGCCTGAGCATTGCCTTGTTCTTTTTTCTTTCAGTTTACATTTGCCAAAATCTGGCTGCTGTACGCGCAGTTTGAAATACGCCAGAAAAACCTTCCCCTTGCCCGAAAAGCTTTGGTAAGCTTTTTGTTAATTCCTTAATTGACTTTGCTAACTAATAGTAAGGAGAGAACGGCATTAAAGAGATCTTAAATTGTCCTTGATAAATGGCTGGTTTAATCCACTTCAAGAAAACATCCGAGATGTCTGCAGGGACCAGTATTTACTGTCACCTATGATTTAGACAGAAGCGTGGCTCAATATGATGGATTAGCCACAGGCAGAAAGGAGCAGGGCTTCCTGGTTTTTCTGCTGGCAGAGCGCGCCTCGTGCTGCGAGAGCACCCAAATCAGCTTAGCGAGCCTGGAAATGAGCTGCTGCTGGTTCGGTTCAGTGATACTTGTACTAACAATGGTGTTTTAAAAAGCATTTTAAGTAGGAGGTTTTGACTCCCAGACGTTAAAACCTGCTGAATAGAGAGGTTTGAGTCACTGCTAGCGGGTTGCTGATAGAAGCAATCGTGGGGAGCTGGGGCAGGCTCGAGAGCCTCCGTGAGAATTCGCTCCGTGAGCGTCAGCACGTCGGAGATCCACGGAGTGCGTTCTGGCCGCAAAGCCGTTTGAAATGAAAAACTTCCTTTGCCTTCGGTTTGGAAGTCTGAATAAGCTCAGTGATAGCATTAGGAATTTTGAGAGAAAGCGGATGTTGGAAATGGTTGAGAAGGTTTGGCTGTAAAGAGGAAGCTGATGGGGCTTCCACCACACCAGGACACAGCAGCGATAGATATAAATGTGAGTGGCCCCTCTGCAGCTGACACTGGACCAGTCCTGCCACCAACATGCTAGTAAAGCTGTGTCTCTCGAGCCGGACTCCTGCCTGTGACCAGAAAAAATGTATAGAGGGGAAGTTAAATCCCTGGTGAGACTGTCACTGTCTCCCTGCAGGAGAAGACAACCATGTGTCCTGCTTGAGAAACCATCACTCCACATCACCATGGTCAGCACACTGCTTCTGGCTGCCTTGTTTTTGGTGTTACGGGAAGTTCTGGAAAGGATGCTTTGGCCCATGTAGAAATAGTTTCCTCAGTTTTGTCTTTCGTTGCTCTTTTCCCCTGTTACTGTTTAATTTCTTTGACAGGCCCTTTTTTAGTAGGTCACCTTTTTCTTATTTTGGAAACCAGGTTTTTGCTGCTGTAGCCAGAGTACTTATTTTTGGACTGGACCCAGTTTGGCAAGCAGTTTATTTCTTTCTTTTGCAATGAGCTGCCTGTGAACCACCTCCTTGGCAAGAAGCCTCGCTCCTGTCCCGAGGAGAGGGCCCCGCACTGTCACCCCGCGGCAGAGGAGGTGCAGCTGCTGGTGCTGAAGGTCTCACCAGCGTGCAGACAGCGCCGCGCTCGGCCTTGTTCTCACCGGCTGCAGGTGGCGTGTGGGTGCTTTGTTTTCTCAGGATCTGAGGGATGCTGGGATCGGATCTGCTGGAACCTGTGCCCCTTAAGAAAATAGTAGGAAGAATGGAGCGTATGCGGAAATAAAAGAGACATTTGTAGAACTGGAGAGCTCTACTGGCGACCAAACTGATATTCCCAAGGGGCGGTTTCCTCCATTTTTAATAAGCACGAAGATAATCAATGCACGGGAAAGTTGTGCAGAATTGTAGTAAGGGAATTTGTTCTTTAATTGCTTAATTCTCATTAGCTTGAGGGAACAGAGGGCGCAGCGCTTCATTGATAACACTTGTGACTCAAAGCGGGACGCTGACTACATTCCCATCTCAGATATGCCCGTTCCCGGCTCCTGCTTTACAAGACTCCCAAATCAAGACTGAGAAGCAGCTTTCTCACAGCATGGCACCATGGCTTAGGACAGGCAGTTTTCTTCAAATGCTGAAGCGTCTCAAAAGCAATACCTTTAAAAACATCGTTTGCTGTGGATCCGTTACCGTCAGTCGGCAGGTCCATCTTTTCCTTTCAAGATCTCCAAGTGTTTTTTTGGTGTTTTTCTGCTTAACAGGGGACATCCATCGGCAAATGTCCAAAAAACAAACTCTTTAAAGGTTATATCGAACTGGAGCTACAGCTGCGAGAGTTCGACCGCTGCCGAAAGCTGTATGAAAAATTCCTGGAGTTTGCGCCGGAGAACTGCACGTCGTGGATTAAATTTGCCGAGCTCGAGACCATCCTCGGGGACATCGATCGAGCCCGGGCGATCTATGAGCTGGCGATCAGCCAGCCTCGGCTGGACATGCCGGAGGTAAGGGCGGAGGGGAACTTCACACTTGGCACAATTTTGAGGTGTTTATAACCCAGCGTGGTTAATTAGGGTGTAAACAGCCCAGCAGTGTGAGCAGAGCTGCTTACCGTGGTGGCTCAGCCCGTGTCCCATCCATCCAGCATCTGCTTCTTGGTGAGATGGGCAGGGCTGAGGAAGCCCCGACAGAACGCAGAGGGAGAGCCCCCGGCACTGGCCGGAGAGAATCGAATGGATCGTGTGCCGAGAGCTGACAGTGCTGTGGCGTCATCCCGGCTCCTGCAGCTGGTTAACACACCGATCTCTGGAAGTTTTTTCAGAGAAATTCCACTTTTTTTTGTTATCATCCTATTTTTTCCTTTTTATCTCTTTTATCTCAGTGTGCTGTGAACGTAACAAGAGTCTTTCTTTTTGCAGGTTCTTTGGAAATCCTACATCGACTTTGAAATCGAGCAAGAGGAGTATGAGAAAACCAGGAATCTCTACCGCCGGTTGCTGCAGCGGACGCAGCACGTGAAGGTACGTGGGGGTGCCCGAAACCGCGCTGGAAACCCTCGGCTGCTTTGGTTCTCTGGCTTTTTTGGATCAAGAGTGACCCCAGTTCAACCCCGCACCTGTGCCCTGAAGAAAAAAAGACATTCCTACATGACATTCAATAACCCATGTGTCTCACATGAAGCAGGGCTTTTCCTCTTCCAGCTGAGCTGCTTTGAAATTTTAGTTGCAAAAAAACAGTGCAACGCAAAAATAGTTGTGATTTTTCCCATATAGTGCTGTCATTTGACTAAATTCAAGCAGATTTATCGCGGTGTTGAATAATTGCCATAAATTGGCCAGCGCGGCCCCTGTGAGTCTCCTTCTCTGGAGACATTGCAAACGCCCCTGGACACGTTCCCGTGTGACCTACTCTAGGTGATCCTGCCCTGGCAGCGGGGTTGGACTAGATGATCTTTCGAGGTCCCTTCCAAACTCTAACATTCTGTGACTCTGTGAATATTGTGTCTTGCCAAAGTGAGACGAATCTCATGCGTGAAGCAAACGTGAATTTTCTAGGTATCTGCTTATGGGAACGTGCTGTGGGCCGGCACCGACTTGTGATTATTTGGCTGCTTTAATTTTTAAACTCTCACTTGCGTCTCAGACTTGAGGACGGAGGTCTCAGCCTGGTGCTGGTTTGCTGTCCCCGCAGGTGTGGATCAGCTTCGCGCAGTTCGAGCTGTCGGCGGGGAGGGAGGGGAGCTTGTCGCGGTGCCGGCAGATTTACGAAGAGGCCAACAAGGCCATGCGAAGCTGCGAGGAGAAGGAGGAGCGAGTCATGCTGCTGGAGTCCTGGAGGAGCTTCGAGGAGGAGTTTGGAACCGATGCCACTAAAGAGAGGATAGATAAACTTATGCCTGAAAAAATAAAGAAGAGGAGGAAGCTGCAGGCTGAGGATGGGGTAAGAGGAGAAACTACGCAACTTAGTCGCGGGGGCTGGTGCCGCTCCTGCGGGTGGTCCAGTAAACGCTGGTTTTAATTTTGTCTCAGCCTCATGCTTATGAGAAGCACCTTCTGATAGCTAATGTGAGACGCACAAATTTAAACTTGCTTTGTGGTTTTGTTTTTTTCCCTAGTCGGATGCTGGCTGGGAGGAATACTACGATTACATTTTCCCAGAAGATACAGCCAACCAGCCTAACCTCAAACTGCTGGCGATGGCCAAACTCTGGAAGAAACAGCAGCAGGAGAGCGAAGCTGCCGAGGTGGATCCGGACAAAGACGTCGACGAAAGCCAGTCCTAACTCGGCGCCTTTCCGCGCCGCCCCTTCTCTTGGGGGTTGTACAGTATTTTCATTGGTGACAAATAAATGTATTGGAAGAGTTTTACTATTACTGACTTGAGCTGCCTTTTATTAGGGAAAAAACCACACCCTATTGGGGTTGTGTCCAGTTAACAGCCTGTTGATTTCCAGCAATGAAAAGGAGAGGTCATGGGGCAAGTGCAGGAGCCTGCAGCTACCACCAGCGATCTGAGAACGGGAGGAACTGGATGGCAGCTTTGTTTTCAGCACAAGACCCACTGTTCTTAAGGCTCCTACAAACCATCACAGATATTAATGTGCCAAGAGAGCAGATCTGCTTTCCTGAGAGATGTCTCTAACAATTCTTGATTGATTTTTTTTCCAATAACTCTGCAGGATACCTGTTGAGGACAGTTGAAAACAATAAATCCTATCCACTGAAACCTGATCAACTTCTCCAGGAAAGCTTTTACTCCAGAAATCTGTTTGGGAGGGACAATAAAAGAAATTAAATACAGTACAAGAAATTAAATATAAGAAATTAAATACAATAAAAGAAATTAAATGCACTGAAACTAGCCCCTAGAAAAGAAATCTGTAGAAATTCATACCACACAGTCTGTATTTTAATATTTGAACGTCTTGGCAGCGTTTTTTCTAAGAACCAATCCACGGGGAAGTGAAGCAGAAGTGTTCTGAGGAGGCTTCTCCGTGGTTTTGTTTTTTTAATTCACAGGGAAAAAAATACAGAGGCTCAGCTTTCTTATCCCTGAGGTCTTGAGGGGAAGGAGCTTTTCTGTCCACCTGCGTGGGCTGGTCAGGCACCTTGTCCCATGGCTGGCGACCTCAGCCATGGTGATTTTTAATAAAAAAGTGAAAGTGCCACCCTAAGCACCACAGCCGTGAGTCCAGCCTTAAACGGGGCAGTTACCACAGCTCTGGCCACATCTGGCCTGTCCAGCTGTGCTCAGAGCAGCTGCTCAGCCTCGGGGCTGTCCCCTCACGCTGGCTGGGTCCCTCACCGTCTTCATGGCTCTTGTCGTCCTCCCTGGGCTGACACTTCTGAGGTGTCCCCTTTAGCTTGGTGTGGGGAAGGGTGATCACGCAGAGGATGCACCCTGAAGCCGAGTGGGACGTTGTCACCGTGGAGGGGTGGTCAGGGGCTCAGGTGGTTTCCCCCTTGGTCCTGTCAGTGAGGGAAAGGGCTGGAGGAGGAGGGAAGGCGTTTGCAGGTCAGGGCCTGCTCCTACAGCTGGGGCTAATAACAGTGATTGGGTTTTCATCACCAGAAAAGGTGGGTGAGATGGGATCCACCTGGACAAGGAACCGGCCAAGGGGCTGCCCAATCAGGAGAGGAGTTTTAAATGGGAAAGGAGGGGTAGGAGGCCATGGCTGAAGGGGAGGGGGCAGCAGCCTGGGTCAGCAGGACAGGTATTGGGGTGCTGTGGCTGTGGGGCCTCGAGGTGAGGGCAGGAGGATGCCCACCCTGAGGGCGTGCCTGCAAGAAAGGGGATGCCAGAGCTCTTGTTCTTTTCCTGGAAAATCTTGAGGAGTGGGATTCTGGAGTGCCCAGGACCAGTCCTGCCTGTGCAATGCTCTGCTCAGTCTGGTAAGTCCTTCCTGCTTTGTTTTGCCACATGTTTGTTCATTTTGGTAACTTGACCAGCAAGAAAAAATTACTTTACTGGTGGAGACTTGTTCACTTGGTAACCATTATTTTTCTGAGTTAAAAACCCAGCCTGTTGGATTTTTGAACCAACTGTGTAAGTTTATACCTCTTATTTTAATGCTTGATGATTGTGTGGGGTGTCTTTATCAGCGATGCAGCTGGGGGCTGTAATATGGCTGCACGCTTGTTCTTTCTCCCGAAATTGTCCTATAATCCTGCATGGTAAAGTGGTGCTGTTCCATCACAACAGCTGAGGAGTGTATTGGCAGGATAAAAATCTGGCTTATTTAAACTTCTAGTGGCTCTTATGTCTTCTGGGCTTTAATTTCACAAGCATCTTGGTGGTTTGAGGGGGTTTCGTGGTGCTGTTTGGGTTTTCTTTGCAATGGGAAGGCCACAGTTGTGATCACAGCATGTCCCAGGGAGGGTGTGTAGAGCTCCTGCTCCACTGGGTGCTTGGGGCTGCAGAGCTGCTGCTGCCTCTGATGAGAACTGCTGAAAAGGTGCCTCTTCTGCAGAGCTTTTTCCTTCAAATTGTGACATACTGCTCACTAGCAGAAAGATGAAGGCGTGTATATCGAAAGGGAGGACAGAAGAGAGAGGGTCCACTGGGCCAGGGCAGAAGAAATTGGATAGAACAGTGTTACAGCGACAGCACATTTATCCTGAGCTGTCTCTACTGGGTGTTGGGGTGACGTTTGCTTTGATCTTAAAAGTAGAAATTGAATGAGGACTACTTGAAGATAAATGTGAGTGAGCTGATGCTCAGGCTACTGGAACAGATAAAGCAGAGGGTATTTCAGGCACTGTGTGCAATTTCCCTTTTCTCCTCAATGTCTGTAAATACCCAGGAAGAACATGGAGAGGTCGAGCAGAAATTTCCCTCTGCCAGAGAAGGCATCGGGGTAAAGCAGTGGAGGAGAGAGGCTGGGGATGAGTGTCATGAGCCTGCCTCTTTGAGCATTCCTGTCTCTCTCCCTGTTTGCCAAGGTTAAAGGCTTATTTCTAGGAAGCACGGGACTGGGGGGCTTCTGACACAAGTCCCCAGTCCTCACATTCATCTCCGCTGCTCAGATATTGCCAAAATAGTGAGACCTGTCCCAGCCTTCTCCTCACTATTCACCCCTGTTTACAGACCCTTCAGCACCTCCATCTTCTCATTCTGGATTTTCCAGGACTATTCTACATCTGAATTTACCCCTTTGAGATCTGGTTTTGGCTGTTTGAACCCTGCAATGAGTGATCTGGGCTGATCTCTCCAGCAGGAAAACTGTTCCACCCTTCAGGGCACTAAGGAGATGTCCAGGTTTAATTGATTTCTCAAGGCAGGGCTGTGTTTCCACCTGGTTTGTCTCCCCCCCTCCCACCTGATATAAACTTGTATTGGAAAAGACAAACAGGAGGTTTTTATGCCATAACAAGCTGAGCAAAATTTATCTTCTCACATAACTCTTGTGCATCCAAATGCTACCCATGTACCAAATGTCTAGAAAGCTTTATTGGAAATTGCTTTAAGATGTTCCCGCTGCGTAAACTCTGTGTCTATACAAATGTCTTGGTTACAGTAGGTTTGGACATCTCCCGGGGTTTGATTACATCTAAGGTGGTGGAAGAATGCGAAACATGTGGGCTGCTGTGCCAAGCGCGCGATATCGCTGGTGGGTGGCCGCGGCGGGCAGCTCGTGGCACCGGCGTTTGCCTTTTTAGGCTTTTCCCTGTGAAGTCTCCTGAAGTGTTGGGGAGGGTTGCCGTGGATTTTGTCCTTGTGGGTCTCTGTTCAGTTTTGGGCCCTCACTCCCAGAAGGACCTGGAGGGACTGGAGTGTGGCCAGAGCAGGGCAACAGAGCCGGGGAAGGGTCTAGAGCAGGAATCTGGTGAGGAGCACCTGAGGGAGCTGGGCTTCTTCAGCCTGGAGAAAAGAAGGCTCAGAGGAGACCTTCTGGCTCTCCACAACTCCCTGACAGGAGGTTGGATCCAGGGGGAGTTGGGCTCTGCTCCCAAGGAATAAGCAACAGGACAAGAGGAAATGGCCACAAATTGTCCCAAGGGAGGCTTAGATTGGAATTGAGGAATAATTTCTTCCCCTTCAGGATTGTCCAGGCCTGGCCCAGGCTGCCCACGGCAGCAGTGGAGTCCCCATGATTCCTGGAGGGGTTTCCAAGCAGTGGAGATGTGGTGCTGAGGGGCAGGGGTTAGTGGTGCCCTGGCAGGGATGGGAGAAGTATTTCTAGATTAACTCTAATGAGCTGCAGATCATGGCAGGGGAGGTCACTGAGATCTGCCTCAGGTTAGCATGTGGGGCTGGAAATGTATTTATTAATTTTTGATGAAATGCTGCTTAAAATCTGCTGCCTGAATTTGGCTCTGAGGACTCAAATGTGATACCAGGGTCATCCTTTTTTTATTTTGTACAAAAAGATGGGGTTTTAATTTTGTACAAAAAGACTTGCAATGTGTGGCTTGTGTCCCTTGCACGAGAGCTTTGTTGAAGGGAGCTGGAGGTTGCCCAGCTCAGCTGGCAGCTAATTGTTTTTTGGAAATCCTGTGGCCTTGTCACTGTGACCTTGACCACCCCGTGACCAACATGTGCACCCTGTGTAACACCAAGGGGCTGCAGTGGATGTGAGTCACCTCCAGCTGTTCTGATGCCGTGTTGAACAAGCTCTCAAACTGCAGCAGGTGTTCTGGGATGGCCTATATAGGGCCACCTGTTTCCATGGCAACTTCAGACCACAGATGTGCTGGTGTGGGTGGCACAGGAACATCCAGCTGAAGTCAGCACTGCTCCCCAGCTCAGGTGGGACTCGCCTCCTGCCAGGAGGACCCGTATTCTCCTCCCCAGCTAAGGGGGATGATGGTGCCAATGGTCACCCAGGACCAGCTAAACCTACCAGAAAAAGAACATGACAAATGCAACACCTTTATGCTACCCTATGTTTGATGTAACCCTGCAGTTAACTTACTGGGGAGGGGAGATGTCTCTAGTCACCCTCAGCAGCCACCATCCAGCCTGCAATGCCCTCAAAGTGTCACCAAGTGAACAATCTTCAGCTGGGTGTGATGGGTCAGGGGATTTTGGGGTATGGAGTGTTTTTAAATCTTGCAAAAAGCAGATTATCAGGTAGGAAAGGGAATATTGAGCAGCAGACTCATATGATAGCAAAGATAACCAGCTTATCTGGTAGAGGAGGACCCACCAAGAGGGTAATGGAAAGACTCTGGGGATTAGGATGAATTTATTCTGCAACAGCTACTTAAACAGTCTGGTTCATGGGGCTGCTTCTTTAAAAGAGAGCTGGCTCTGTCATTAAGTCGGGGTAAATGTATTGTGAGCTCTGGAGCTCGATGCGTGGCACAACTAAGTATTTCAGCCATCGCCTCGAAAGGCAGCAGTTACTGTGGCATCAGGAGCTGGAAATTATTGAAGCTCACAGGCTATGTTCCCTTTCTTTTTTTTAGAGAATGTGTTTTTATTTCCTGACTCTTCACTCTGCATGTTATCTTTCCTAAAGTTGCCTCTTTATACCTGCGTTTACCCTTCTTCGTGAGGGATTTACGATATTTGTGCTTTCATTCCACTTCTGTAGATACAATCAGTCAATAAAACACTGCTCTCCAAAGAAGATAAACGTTTGTCTATGCCTGTAAGCAGTTTTATTAACAGATAGTTTATCTGCTGCTGTGAGAGCTCAAAAACAAGATAAAATTGAGGACCACATACTGAAAATACTCTTCTTTGGTCCTAGCTGAGCCTTGTGCCAGTGGGAGGACGAGGGGTTGCCTACAGCAAGGGTTTTGTTGCTCCAGAGCAGTGTTTTGGTGAAGAGGAGGCTATTTAATGTGTTTCTTCTTAGAGGTGGTAGCAGGGCTTTCTCAAGACTTGGGCCATGCCCACACTCTGTGCTTTTCCACACCTCAGTGTGCTCACATCCCATCAGAAGACTGGGATTCATAACAGTCATCTTGAGTAACACCATCAGGAGCTCCTTTCCCTAGTGGAAATAGCAATGAGGAAAGCTTGGAAAAACAGAACTTAACAGAATTGCCTTCAAACCTCCCAGAAGGTTATTGGTAAAGTTTTTTTAAAAATAGAAAACTAAAAATTAATGCTTATCAGAAGACAGAGTAGCTTTGCTAACAGGGAGCGTACGACTAAAGCATCTGAGGTTAGAAGACATTGGAATTACAACTATATAAACTAACAAGCTGCAAACAGCGTGGGGCTGGTATTTCTGTTGCCTTAAATAGAAAAGGTATTTTGTTTTGGAGTTGTTCCCTCTTCACCTCCAAACTCTGTTCTGTGTCCTTTGGTGCTGTCCTACCCCCTTTCCTCCTCCGCACCCTCGCAGTGTTAGCACAGAGCCCTTGGCCCAAATTGTGCCCCTGCAGCCCCACCCTCAAGAGGAGAGATGGTCTGCAGGTCTGAGCTCTTGCATCTCCAGCTCCAGGAATGGAGCCGGTGCCCAGTTTGCCCAGGAAAGAGTTCCTGGGGACAGCTGGGTGGCAGAGGAGCAGAGTGCTCTGCTCGCCCCTTTGAACTCTGCATTGACCCTCAGAGGGAACACAGACCGCTCTTCTTGGGTGCCACATCATTGGGATGATGTTGCCAAGGCTGAGGTCCTGCTGTGGTGCTTGTGACAGGGCTGGCCCTCTGCTCTTGCTACTCCAGCTCCTGGTGGGATGGCTGAAGACGTGCTCCCTGCATGCCACTCAGAAAACTCCCCTTCCCATGTCTTCCATGTGGGTTCTCCAGGCGCTTTGCGTGGCTCTGCTGCAGGTGTGGGTGGCCACCTCCTTTGAACAGCAGCCCTCATGGCCCATGGTGAAGGCATCAGCAGGAGAATGATCCATCTGCATCTGGTGATGCAGGAAGGACACTGCATCTGTCTCTTGCTGCCTGGGACTTCAGAAAGGAGCCCTGCAGTGCCTGGGCAAATGTGGTGAGACTTCGACCTGGATCAAGTAGTCTGGTGGGAATTGCTGACACAAGGGTGGGTAAATCACTGGTGGATGACAAGGGTTCAGTTTGCAACACAGAGCACAGAACTCTCATCCCTGCCCTCCTGGTGGGAACGTGAACATCCCACAGAGCAGCAGGACCATCGGCTCTTCTCTGTCAGCTTGTTGGTGGCTGCGGTATGGGCCAGAGGCTGGGAAAGAGGCAGCTTTTCAGCCTTTCCCTTACTTGAATTTCACATTTACTGTTTTTTAATCTCACTTCCCTCCTTAAACCTCATCCTTCATCAGCAAAGATGATGTGCAGGGTGTGCTTAGAGCCTTGTCCTCTGCCCTAAGGTGAGGGTACCCCAAATACCTGCTGGTGGGGTCTGTGCTTAGGACCTCATGGACCAGATGGAGAAGCTGAGTGTTTCAGATGTAGGAGAAGAGCAAAAGTCAAGGCTTTTACTTTCCCGCCTTCTGAAATGCATCATCCACTGAACTCTGATGTCATCAAATGTGGCATCACAACATTGTGGTTTATCTCAGTTCTGTGTGGCTGTAATTGGTAAATCTGGTCCTCCCAGCTCCTCAGTTACGGTGTCATTAGTGCGATACTTAAATAATCCAAATGTAATTTTTGTGTGTTTGTTGTGCTACAGAGTGGTACATAAATTGCTTTCAAAATTAATCCAGACAATAAATGTAGAGAGAATATATCTCATCAACCTAGAAAACCTTAGCAAACAGCAGTAGCTACTACAGATTAATTGGTGGTTGTAAATGGGATTGGTCTTAATTGTAATTAAATTGCTTGCAAGCATGAAGCAAAGTAATATTTTTACATTGCCAGTACCTCCAACTACTGGACCGCTTCTGAAGCAAAGACTTGTAATGTATCTGAAACTTTTTGGACATGGGAATGAAATAACAGGCAAAGGAGCGGCCGACACCTCACTGAGCTGCCCAAGAACCTTTTTGCCAAGTCTGTTGCACAAACTTTTTGCTTGAAAAGCAAAATAAAGCCATAGATTAGAAACTGCATAAGAAATAGGAAAATATAGAGGCATAAAACAGCAAAGGGTTGGTACAAAGATGCTGTGATCCAGTAATGGCATTTCTCTAGCGAAATATTGGGGGCTTAGCAGGATTCGGGTGACAATAACTTTCTCCTCGATAGAAAAGAGGGGGGGAAAAAAGCCAACTGAGCCATTTCAGAGATGTGAGCAAATTGGCTGAACCTGTAATGTTTGTGGAAAAATTCAGTACAGTGTGGGTTAGAGGAGGTCCATCAAGTAGTTCTTGCTCTTGGTTACGATACAGAAAACGAAAGGATTTCGTTAATGGTCTACGGCAGCACTGCCGCTTCCAGCCTTGAGCTGTGAAGTGGATTTAGATAACTCCTGTTTGGAGTTAGGTGTATCTATTTGCATAATATCGGAAAACAATGGTTTTCATGGAGAAAGAAGGGACCTGTAGAAGTCACATCAACAGTTACATCCCTGGTAATGTAACATCTGAGTTGGACTGAGGAAAAAAACATTATTCATGCCAGGATTTGGGGAAGAGAGGAGAGTTTGGTATTCTTGAGCCATAAGAAGTATTATGTAGTTACAGGCACATGTGGGTGGCCTCTTCTCCTTCCCTGGACAGTGCCTGGACTGGTGGGCTGTTCTCAGCAAGATTCTACAAAAGGCCAAGGTCTTCAAGGGCTGCAGCTTCTACAAGCTCCATGGAATTAGGTGCCCCTTGCATCCCTCAAGAGCTGAGGGCATTGGTGCAGGGAATGATGCTGGGGTGAGGCCACCCTTGGTCTGCTCTACAGGGAAGGGCTTGGGGATAACTCCTCAGCTGCTGGTAGAGATGCTCTGTTTGGTCATGGATACACTAAGGACACTTATCCTTGGGTAAGAGGTAAATGTCCTCTTATTGCCTCCTTATTTTGGCTTTTTCCTTCGTACACAGACTCGAGGCAGTCTGCTTCTGGTGCAGAAGCAGTGGCTGCAGGATGAAACCAGCGGTTAAAGGCCAGAACAGAGACTGTAGTCAAATTCTCTGCCATCTCCATGAAGTGCTGAGATAAGGTTGGCCGTGTCCAGAGTGTGTTTTTGTCCTGTATGTGCGGGAATCCTGGGGTGGTAGAATTTCTGTTTTGCAAGGAATTTGTACTTGGTAAGGAGCAAACCAGAGAGAAACAGAAGAGGGAGAAGTTTAAGAAGTTGCTTGGGGAAGATGACACGGTACATCTGAAAAAATAATCCCTTTTGAGAGCATTCTGGATAATTCTGGAATTCAAATTGGAAACGTTCTGTGCATTTTTAATACCTCTGCGAGGAGAAGGAGTATAGCTGGCTTAATGTTTAATGTGCACACAGTAATAGAAGGCTGAACCGATCTCCATGGGGCCGTTTATTCCATTACTGTCCAGAAAGAAATAAATTAAATTCTATTTTAGACAGTATTTTGGATGTGAATGCTGCAAAGGGAGAGCTCAGAAGAATGAAAGCATAGGGAGAACTCTGTCCCTGGACCTGTCCTTATCTGGACTGGGAAGTTGAGAGATGTGCACGTGCTTGGTATGATACAAGGAGTGATGGCACGATGGCCCTTGGAAGGTTCAATGTTTTGGGGAGAGGATCTTCTCAGGTCAGAGGTTCAAATGGCTTATAGTCTAAGTGGTAGAATGATTTTGATTATTAAAAATTTAATTAATTCCAGATACCTATCAATTATGCTTTGAAAAAAATGAAAATCTCATAACCCTGCAACCAAGACTGTGTTTCCTTCTGAAGAAACCCCAAATGTAGTATTTCAGTTTTTCTAACACTTTTCAGTTGAAACATTTTAATACCACATAGCTGAAGGGATTTCAGGCTCCCCAGAGATGTTTCCTCTCGAACTCTGATGCTTGGGCAGCACAGGGACTGTCTCGGTGTTGTGTGCTCAGGGCCGTGCTGCTGGTGGTACATTTTTAGGTTAGATCAATATTTAAGATGATTTTTATCATGGTTACTTGCCTTCTGGTTTCTGGTAACTCATGCTTGGTATCTTGGAAGAAAGAAGTACACTTGCCATACTTGAAACTTTATTAATAAAGGGTGAGCCTGGGAGAGAATTGTCTACCTCGAGGTGTGGGGGAGTGTTGACCAGGGTGCGTTGCTGGTGATGCACGGGAAGCTTACAGGGCTGGGTCTGTAGGGTCTCACTCTGCCATATACTTTTAGTGTTTATTAAACACCAATCGACATACTACTTTGGCACTTTTTTAATAAGGAATTCTGCTCAAGCAAACAAATGTGCAAGCCCTGTTGGATGCCAGAAGATGACCAGTTCTTGACTTCCTCCTCCATCGTAGAGGAGAAAGGAAGATCATTGTTTTTTTGTGTGGGGTTTTTTATTTATTTGCCTAGATGAATTCCAACTGCTGTGTTTAAATGCTTGTCATTAAATGCTTGTCTTAGGTGGGACAGGTTTGAGTAGTAACATTAACATAATGCTCTTGAGCTGTAGCTTATTTTAAAACAACCAACCAAACCCACAAAAGCCTGTTGATACCAGTGAAGGTTGCTCTCCGTCAAGAGCGCAGAGGATACCTGGGTTGAACTAACACTCAAATTTTAAAGGTGTTTTTGAGAGGTGACATTTTATTCATAGGATTATTTCACATGTGATTGAAATGAAGCAATGGGTTCTCCGCATGTTTAGTGTCCCAGGCCCTGAATGTCCTCCAAGAGCAGGTGCTGAGAGCTCTCCTTCAAGGGTGGCCAGTCCCAGGTCCTGTTCCTCTGGAGCACCCAGTGCTGACCTCGTACATCAGCTAAACCTGGTTGGTGGCTGCTTTTTTAAATAATTCCTTCTGTATGAAAATCCCAACCAGCAGTCTCACCCTTACTTAAACAACAAACAAACAGAAAAACCCACCACATCAAAAAAAAGACACAAACAGAAGAAACCGCAACCAGACAAAATCCCAACACCTTCAGTATCCCCTTCAGTGCTTTGTTATGACTACCTACAGGTCTTAAAGCTGTATGATTTTGTTTACCCTGACTGTTTCCAAAACATTGAGCAGTTGTTTTACAAAATGTAGCTATTAGAAATGCAATCAGACCTATATTTTGTAAAGTCCTATGGATGCATTTCTTGCCAAACGGGATTTCTGGGAGGCTGAGTAGGACACTGTGCCTGCTGAACACCCTCTCTAGGACCTCTGAGGAGGGCGGTGTGAGGAGACATGCCCAAAAATGAACACGTTTAGCTCTGCAAGATCTGATTCTGAACTGCTCCAAGTTGAGGAATAAAAAAGCTGATTTAGAATTATCAGGGGATCTGGAAAGGCTTTGATCGCCACCTGTACTGTGGGTTTTCCTCCCTCTTATAATATTTCTTTAGAAGAAAATAACAAACATCTTGTACAATCACTCAATTTTTTGGTTAAAAAAAAGCAGCCATTGGGTAATTAGCATGGAAATTTCAAGTAGATATAATTATTTTTGGATTATGGGAACATTTCGGAGATGTATGATTATGCTACTTGATCTTCAGAGCTTGAGAAGGGAGGCTAGGACTGGGAAACACCCTTGATGTGCTGTGGGCTTTGGTGTGTAGCTTCACACAGAAGTGCATGCCGGCATCGCTAGCCCTCGCTGCCGCTTGCTCCGATGAGGGATGTGGGGATAACAGTCAGCAAAAGGCAGCTTTCCACTTCTGAAGGTGGCACCAGGTGCCCGCAGCCCATCTTGCCACTCTCACACAGACCTGTTCTGTTAATTGGTGATGCTTCTTGGCATGTCTTCCAAGTTTTATTTGCTCAAGAACAAAAATTTGGAAGAATTTCATTAGGAAAACTCCCATTTGAGTTGAGCTTGTGTTTTATTTACAGTAGTGTCCTAAGTGGGAAGTGTGATTTTTTTTTTTTTTTATTTATTTTTTTTTTTGTCCTTTCATTGTGAGAATATCCCATCCCTTAAAATGGAATCTTTTCCAACAAAGAGAACCATCCTGGCAGGAACAGAGAAATTGCTGGTCTCTTCCAAGAGCAACACATGAACCGATGCTCTCGATGCATTCTGCTGAAGCACATGTTGCCAAATCCCTTGAGAGAACAGCAGCATCCCATGGAAAAATAGTTTTTAGTCAATGCTGTAGCTGTCTGTGCAGCATCTAACACTACTTTGATTTTGAGTGATTAAACAAGGGGTTATTTCTACTTGCACAGTGTGCCTTTACACATTAAAAAAAAATCAAAATTTCTTTGCAGATGAATTGGGCAAAGAACTGAATAGACGCACTCAGTGACATTAGATGATTTGGTTTTCTGTTGTAGTGACCTTCTCAGCAGAGCTTTCTGGTTGGGACCCGTCTGCAAATCTACTTGCCTTCGGATTGTAGATGTACAGGGTGGATTGGATCCAATAGAACTCTATCTCAAATAACCCCTCAGCCCGTTGCAGAGAATGTCTGAGGCAGCCTGATCCGAGCACACACGTTGATTCGTGTGAGTACAAGGAACCTGAAGAGATTTCAGGCAGCTTGGAGTGTTTTCCAGCACCAGCTCCCATGCCAGTCAGTCTGGCTAGGAAGAGAATCTTCCTAGATAAGCCAATTGCCCTTCTACGCACGTTCGCCCCTTCAATTTCTAATCTTTCTTGTCCAGTTATGTAAATAGTGCAAGAATATTATTAACTGTGTACCACTAGTTAAGCTGATTCGCTTGCTCCGAGTTATCAGACACAAAAGCACCGCGGGGCTGGTTTGGAAATTGAGTTGGAATTTATTTTTTTTTTACATCTGTGTTATTCTGAGCTCTTATGTAAACACTTGGGTTGCAATTTCTATATATATATTCAGCTTGTTATGTAACTACCCTGTGCAGTGATGCCAAAGGGATTTAATTTTCTTATCGGTGGCTTTTAGAAGAAGTGATCAAGCATTCTTTCTGTGGAGAGCACAGAGAATGATAAAGCGAAAAACAATAAAAACGCCAGAGAACAAGGACAACGACAAATTTAAAAAGGGGAGGGCTGAAAAAACTAAAATATTCCCAAGATTCAAAAGTATTTATGGTGGCTTTCACTGACGGCACGATTACTGCTTCGGTGTTACTTGGATACTTTTGTTCTTTATGGGAATTATGAAGTGGTTCAATATATATCTGTTACAACCCGTGCTGGATAAGTTTTTTT
>VWZK01010603.1:0-140595 GCA_013396935.1 Baryphthengus martii
GGCTGAAGGACAGAGCTCAGAGAGTTGTGATCAGTAGGGAAGAATCTAGTTGGAGGCCTGTGACTAGTGATGTCCCCCAGGGATTGGTACTGGGTCCAGCCCTGTTCAATATATTCATTAGTGTCTTGGACGAAGGGATAGTGTGTACTGTTAGCAAGTTTACTGATGATACAAAACTGAGAGAAGTGGCTGATGCACCAGAAGGCTGTGCTGCCATTCAGTGTGACCTGGACAGGCTAGAGAGTTGGGTAGGCATAAATCTAATGAAGTTCAATAAGGGCAATTTTAAAGTACTGCATCAGTGTTGATTGGGGGCTGATCTGTTGGAGAGCAGCTGTGGGAAAAACCTGGGAGTCCTAATGGACAGGATGATCATGAGCCAGCAATGTGCACTCATGGCCAAGAAGACAAATGGTGTCCTGGGATGCATTAAGAACAGTGTGACCAGCAGGTCAAGGGAGGTGATCCTCCTCCTCGGCTCTGTGCTAGTGAGGCCTCACCTGGAATACTGTGTCCAGTTCTGGGCCCTCCAGTTCAAGAAGGACATGGAACTACTGTAGAGAGTTCAGTGCAGGGCCACTAAAATGATTAAGGCAGTGGAGTATCTGCTGTATGAGGAGAGACTGAGAGAGCTGGGTCTGTTTACCTTGGAGAGGGGGAGGCTGAGGAGGCACCTCATCAACACGTAAATATCTAAAGGGCGGGTGTCAGGAAGATGAGACCAGACTCTTCTCAGTAGTGTCCAGTGACAGGACTAGAGGCAATAGGCATAAACTGGAAAAGAAAAGGTTTAACCTCAACATAAGGAAAACCTTCTTTACAGTGAGAGTACTAAGAGCACTGAAACAGGCTGCCCATGGAGGTGGTGCAGTTTCTGTCTCTAGAGACTTTCAAAACCCACCTGGACGTGTTCCTGTGTTATCTGCTCTAGGTGATTCTGCTCTGGCAGGGGGGTTTGACTAGATGATCTTTGTAAGTCCCTTCCAACCTCCACCATTCTGTGAATCTATGAATCTGTGAATCAGTAATTTTACAGTCTCTAGCAAGTTAAGATTAGCAAATTGTAGGCATATGAGATTAAATACATTGTTCAGTTAACGATCTTTTTTGGCAGCAGACTCAGAATGGAGACTGCTTAATGTGTGTAGGTAACTCCTGACCAACTCCATGGAAGATGCTTGGTGATGACAGCCATCAAGTGAAAATAGACATATGCATAATTTTTAGGACCTAAAATGCCTAATGGGGAACAACACCAAAGAGAATAATTCTCATAATTATAAACCTGTTATGTGAACTTTACATAAACAAATATGAGAGACATAGAAGCACTTATAAGGAAGATTCTGTGAAAAAAAAAAAAAAAAAAAAACAGTAGCAATAGCTATTGTCTCTTTCCCTCTTTTTTTTTTTTTTTTTTTTCCTGGCAGAAGCCATCTAAAGATATAATTTTATGTTTTGCTAAGACACTTCACAATATAATTGCTATTCTGTGTTTCAATATCACAATAATTGTCAACACTTTTAAATTCAGTGTCCTTTATGGTGTCCCAGATGTACTATTATTTAAAATGTCATGCTAAATCTATTTCATAAAATCACAGAATCACTGAATGATAGGAGTTAGAAGGGACTGCTGGAGATCATCTAGTCCAAATCCCTGCCAAAGCAGGTTCGCCTAGAGTAGGTCACACTCCGAGATCCTTCTCTGCAGAGTTGTTTTCCAGCAGGTCAACCCCTAACCTGTACTGATGCATGGGGTTATTCCTCTGCAGGTGCAGGACTCTGCTCTTGCCCATGCTTGATTTCACTAAGTTCCCCTCCACCCAACTCTCCAGCCTGTCCAGGCCTCGTTGAATGCCAGAATAGCCTTCTAGTGTGTCATCCAATCCTCTGAGCATTGTATCATCAGCAAATTTGCTGAGGGTACACTCCATTCCTTCATCCAGGTCATCGACAAATGTGTTGAACAAGACTACACCCAGTACTGTCCTCTGAGGAACACCACTAAAGACAGGCCTCCAAATAAACTCTGTGCCAATGTTCATAACCCTCTGAGCTCTGTCATTCATCCAGTTCTCAATGCACTCCACTGTTCACTCATCTCACCCACAGTTCCTGAGCTTGTCTATGAGGATATTATAAGAGACAGTGTCAAAAGCCTTTCTGAAGTTGAGGTAGAAAACACCCACTGCTCTTCCCTCATCTACCCAGCCAGTCTTTCCATCATAGAAGGCTATTAGATTGGTCAAGCATGATTTGCCCTTGGTGAGTGCATATTGACCACTTCTGACTCTCCATTACTTTCTTGTACTGGAAACCCCAGAGCTGCACACAGTAGTCCAGGTGGAGTCTCACAAGACCAGAGTAAAGGGGCAGGATCATTTCCCTCAACCTGCTGGCCACACTTCTTTTGCTGCAGCCCAGGACACGATTGGCTTTCTGGACTGCACGTGCACATTACTACCTCATGTTCAAGTTTTTATCCACCAGTATTCCCAAGTGCTTCCCCATAGGGCTGCTCTCAATAAATTAAACCCCTAGCATGTACTGGTGTTGGGGATTGCCCCACGCAGATGTAGATTCTTGTATTTAGTCTTGTTGAACGTCTTGAGTTTCACATGGATCCACTTTTCAAGAATGTCCAGGTCCCTCTGGATGACATCCCATCTTTCAAACATATCAACTGCAACACTCAGGTTGCTGCCTTCAAACCTGCTGAAAGTGCACTCAATCCCGCTGTGTCTGTCATTAATAAAGACACTGAACAGCACCAGTCGCAGTACAGCTCCCTGAGGGATGCCACCTCTGACTGATCTTTGGACACTGAACTGTTTACTGAAGCTCTGGGTGTGGCCATCCAGCCAGTTCCTTATCTTTAACCTCTATTTCTCATAAAGTTGTTGAGTGACTGCAGAATCTGGGTATGGGGAGTGGGAAATCTGGGTCATCAAGATTAGTGTTGTGATTGGGCAGTAAATTGAAGAAGTAAAGCCAACTGTTTAACTCAGTTAAATATTTTTAATATTTTAACTGCAAAGAATGCAAATATATGCTTCCCTGAAATTATATTTATAAATATCATATATATGCACATAGTGTGCATGATTGTAAGAATGTATAGAGACAGAGACAGAGACACTGAAAAAGAATTACATGTAACTGCTTCTTTTTTTTTTTTCTATCATCACTTCCATCTATTGAAGAATAGATCAGACCTGTGAAGAGTGGAATTAGATCATTCTCTACTTCACTGAATTGCTTTGTGAGAAGGTAAGGGTAAGGAAAATTAGGGACTCTTAGCTTACTCTATCTGTCCAATTCAGAGAAAAGCATATCTCTTCTGAGGAAAGAGCTTGAGTATTTGAGCCCAAGATGTAATTAGTGCTCAAATATTTGCAGAATGTTATTGCAAAGTTGAGATAAAAACATAGATGTGATATTTTGAAAGCATTTTTAAAAGTTAAAAGGTTTTGTACTTTTTCAGCATGCTTGTATCTATGCCTGAACCTCGTGCTTTGCATCTTTAAGTACAACGGTCAAGATCTGACATAACAGGATCTTGAAGTTAGGATGCAAAAATAATGTTTATGCTCTTAAGAATAGCTCTTAGTTCTCAAGAAATATTCATTACATACAAATCAGTAAGAGGTACTGTCTCCTCACACCAAATGAGTAAGAATTTAATTAACATGTTTTGAAAAGTATTTATAAAACAATTTATGTAAAGCAAATTTTAGAAAATTGTCCCTCTTAGAACTACAAAATGAGCTGTATACTGAAATCAGCTCTTCATTCTTCGATTCAACTGTTCAAAACCACTGAGCTAAGAAAATTAAAGCTAAGTAATGTCTATATAAAGATTCTTGTGCCCTGTGAAAAAAGTTGCAATAACATGATCATATGCTATATTTAGAGCAGCATGTCTTTATTTTCCACCTTCTATTTTCAGCATATGTTTCCACCTCTTATTCTATGGTGTCTTAATCAAAATTTGCTTCTGGATTTTCCTTCAGCACCTATCACTACTGAGTGTATTACCTTAACTTTTATGTCAAGAAAGGAATTCCATTTTGCCGCTGGAAGACAAGAACAAGTAAGATAACTGTGAAAATGTTCTGCAAGATTAGGTCCCTGATTTAACATTTCTAATACCTGTTATTTGCAGAACACTTAGCATTGAATAGCCCTTCTTATGTCCAAAACATAGCTCCCACTCATTAGTGTTTGTTACTCTGACTGAGTAGTGTGTCCATCAATTAGATACCAGGTCATCAAACTAAGCATTCAGAAAATAAGAAACACATAATAGTGACCACTGTGAAAAGATAAATTAGGTGACTTGACATAGAAATTTTCCAGAGAATCATTCATTTGCTTTGACTAATGAGACATTTTTTCTTTGCTTGCAATCACATTAGTCACTCAGTACACTCTTTCTAAATTCAGCAACAAGCAAGGGTTCTGCAACCCTTCTGCAACCCTTCTGCAACAGCTTTCTTCACCACATAATGCTGACTTTTTAACATGGGACATCTACCCTGCACATCCAATGAAGAAAAAGGAAACAGAAAAATTATATGCAATCATGTCAAGGGAAATCACATAAAAGAAACCTCAATTCTGTCATATTTTAACAGATTGTAGTATCTTGACAGACTTTAACAGAGTGATGACTGCAGATCTTTACTCTTTCTATTTTACATGGGTAAACAACATTTCTTAATCTTCCTAAAAAGAAAGCTGGAAAACCACAGATGTGATCAAATTGATACCCACTTCTAGGCACAGAACTTAGGAGATATGAATCACCTTTCACAGATTTCTGTAGTCTCTCTCTCTTTTATTTAGGCAGATTGGAGAAGTTTGCTTCTAACTTAAGTGCCTTGGTTAAGTTCCTGAAAAGAAAAAAAAAAAAAAAAGAGAGAACAGAGAAAAAAACTTTGATCTTACACCTTGATAATGCCATTTTCATAGAGCCATTATCATGAAAATCTTTTAATTATCCATGTATGCTGTTATTTCTACTATTCATAGAACAAAACGATACAGCTTCAACATATTGTTAACTGATAATAATTTGCCTATAAGTATAGTTTTTTTCTATACAGTGTACATTGTGAGAAAGTTAATAAAATTTTTGGGCTACTTTTCATTTTTTAGAAGTTGATACATCCGCACACTCTTCTGTTACAGAACTGATGAGATAGGACATATCAAAAAATGAGACATCTAAATAATACATGTTCAAGCACAGACTTGTCTCCCATAAAGCCCCACTAATCTTATTTGCCAAAAGATTTCACACTCTTGTCCAAACAATGTTCACCATCTCAGAACTTGATTTCACCAGGTAAAAATATAATGCAGAGAAGGAGAAGAAAAGCAGTCTTATATGAAATGTAAGGATGGTAGGGAGTAAGAGGAAAGCTAAGTAATGAGGTCTTGGAAAATTATGGCAAATCTCCCATCTTACATTGCAAGGGGATAAATAATTATTTTCTTTTTCAGGGAGAAAAATAATTCTTTTCTCTGAGCCTATATGATTCCAGAGAAAAAGAGTTCTAACCGCAGGTCTCGTTACATAGTCTCAGGCCAAGGATATACTAAGATAAAGTTATCTGACTGAAAACAGATGGAGATAAACTTAAGTGTAAGATAATACATCTGATGATACAGTGACACAGTGATATTGTGAACTGAACCTTCTTAGAAATTTCTAAGAAGACACAGTTCACAATAGAGCACATATAAACATAATCCTGGACTTTTTCCTTTTATTCTGAGAGTGTCTCCCTTTAATTACCACTCAGGAGAAAAGCCCATTTTAATTTCAGAGGTAAAGTGGAGGAATATCAGAACAGGATTATATTGGGTTTGGGTGAGCTGGAGTTAATGTTCCCCAGAGCAGCTCTTATGGTGCTGGGCTTTGTACTGGGAGGCAGATAAGACGCCAGTGTTGTGGCTGCTGCTGGGCAGCGCTTGCACAGCACCAAGGCTGGCTTTCCAACATCTTTCCCCCCACCTCTAAGTGGGATGGGGTGGGCAAGATCTTGGGAGGGGACACAGTCAAGACAGCTGACCCAAACTGACCAAAGAGATATTCTGCACTGCGTGATGTCAGCTCAAGTATAAAAAGAGGAGAGAGGAAAAGGGGGTTGGGGGTCATTTGCTGGTGAAGACGCTTGTCCTCCGAGCAACCGCTACGCGTACCAGAGCCCTGCTTCCCGGAAGAAGCCAGACATTGTCTGCTGATGGGAAGTAGAGAATAAGATCTTGTTCTGCTTTGCTTCACGCGTGCGCGGCTTGCTTTTTGTTCTTTGCTTGTTTTTTTTTCCGCTCCTATTAAACTGCCTTTATCGTACCCTACAGGCTCTTCCCATCTTATTCTCTTCCCCCCTTGTCGTTCTGAGTAAGTGGGGGGGGGAGTGATAGAGCGACTTGGTGGGTACCTGGCGCTCAGCCAAGGTCTAACCCACCACAAGGGTTTACACCTGATTAAGCTCAGACTGTGTAAATCCTTGAGGAGGAAACTCAGGCTTTTAGTCCTGGTGTTCAAAGAGTGGCATAACAGCCCATAGGTTTGGAGGCCAACAACAACAGGGATCAGACTGTGCTTTCCTCCTGAAATCCATTTGTACATGGGGGTTTGTGCAACTCACTAGAGAATTTCAGACTGGACGGACTAGTGAGGCCCACATCTGGAAAAAAAAGGTGAAAGTCAGTGACTGGGAACAGTGCCAAGGCCCAGGCATGGAGACCTGATGGATTCATACTTAAGGGCCCTGTGAATCTGCGGGTGTCGCAATCACAGAGAGCAAGGGTGTGTGCACATCTCAATGGTGAGTCAAAGACAGAGACAAGCAGCTAGACTGTGGCTGGCTGTGATTTTTGGAGTGCTGTGGGGTTTTATGCGGTATTGCTAAAGGCACCTCTGCTAATCTGTGTGGCTTGCTGTGTTAGTGTCCTCTGTGTATCGTGTTTATCTACCTCTTGGAGTTCATCTTCAGCATGACTGCTGTCTGGACTTCCAAAGAGTTGCAAAACAGCGCACATCAGGCTGACATGGGCAAGACCTTTGGGTCTGTGAGTACATCAGACTCAACTCTCCCGAGCCAGGAAGGAGAATCCATGAGGTCCTGAACAGCGTTGGATTCAGCTACTCCTTAACAAACACAGCTGATAAGGGTGCTAGAGCAAGAATGGGTTGTTGGTCTGTAGGCTAGTAATTCTCAAAGTGATGCCCATAGTACAAGAGCGAAGGTTATTTAGTCTCTGTGGATTCTAGAAAATGTTTGCTGTGTTTCCAAAAAGACTCACTCTGAAGAATGAGGGTTTTGAGGTCTGCTCCTGTTATCACATAAATTCTGATATCTATTGAGGAAGATTCTGATTTTGGATGCAATGGGTCTGCTATCTGCTTGTTGGTTGTGGACAACCTGTAAAAGGATACTGAGGTGAACAAATTGTGGATGAAGCTGTGTGCTTTTCCTTTAGCTAAATGTTCTCCTGAAGATTTTGAAACAGAAGTCTGGTTGAAACAAAATTATCAGTATGCACAAGAATGAATTCATGCAGCCAACAGTTGAAATGCAAAAATACAGTTACCATTGGAAACAACAATTCTGCTTCAGATTTTTCATACCTGCTCTTCAATGATCAGCACTAAGATACTTCCTAAAGGTGCACCTATAAATTAAAATCCATAGCTCTAGTGGATATGAAAATCAGATCTATAATAGATGTATTTTCTTACAACCTATTACAATTCCCTAACAAAAGTCCTAATAAATTTTCCTCTTCCAGTTTGACTGAGACTTATGACTTCAATCAATATATAAAACAGATGTATGTGATCATAATGGGATTTTATTAACAGTAACATTGTACATTTCAAATTTTGCCTTTTGTTTCACTTTATCAGACTTGATGGAAAGACACTGAATTTAAAAACTTGCCAATTTTTCTAGGATTATCAGCTGGTTCAAATAGAAATGGCACCTACCACTATCTGTTATAGCCCTGCTTGTTCTTTATATTTTGCTATGAATTTCCTCAAACTTGGATATACTTCTTAAACCTTGATCTATGACCTTGTGAGAATCTTAGCACTTATCTAAAAGACAAAGTTTAGACTTCATCAAAACATTCATCAAAATTGGATTTAAAAAAAACCACCTCATTTACAATCTGTGGAAGATGCATTGAATTTTTAATTTGTGTTTGGCAGCTGTGCTGTTACAAAACTCTGTGAGTGTTGTAACACAACTACTCAAGTGCAACACTCAGGACCAAAACACTCACGTTTTTGGTAAATCTCATAGCCTGTATTTGTGGTATACCAGCTCTGAGTCATTCATTTCACCCTAGATAGAAATGACAATCATTTTATTTCTACAGTAGAGAAATAATTGTGTTTAGATCTGGCAACTATTGCCTGCAGTTCTTTTAGCACCTTTCTTCACTGTCTCTGGAGTTTACAGGCCCACGAGACTGATTGTGTCTGTTCAGGAGCTGAAAGAAGCTCTTGTGGAATGGCTTCATAGAACTCCTGTGGGCTGCTTCTAGAAGACCATCATTTATCTTTATGTATGTTTAGGAAGGCTTCTACAGGTGCATAGGACCCAGTCTTACTTAAATTTTGAGCTGACTGGAAGTAATGTGGATGCATTACTGCATAGTCAAGCCTTAGTAAAATATTGTCTTTTGAGCAGGGCTTACCACTGTATGAAGCGCTATGATAATTGCATAGGAAAAATATCCATTTGCCTAGACTAAGAAAGCATTTTGTGAAACAACCCAGGGACTCAGTTATTACAGATGTGTATATAAAGCCGTTTCGTATCTATCCACTCATAAATTCATTTCTATTGCTAATTTTTCATCTGCTGGTGGGAATTACATACACCAGTATAGTCAGTGGCCTAAGGTTCACGCGTCTTGAATTCAATGACTCCCTCTACCACGATTTTTAATGCGGTCTTGGTCAAGTCACTTCCTTTAGGCTTCTCCAGAAAATGGATATGATAATTTGGTTCTGCTTATCAAGCCAGGAAGACAATTTAGGTTTTGTTAAGGTTTCAGATACAAACATGAGGGAATTCTTCTAACAATGTAGTAGACTTTTATACACTTTTGTTTGTTCCTTCTGAAGAATATACAATTTAGGCTGCCAAAAGTAATGGAAAGGAAGAGAGAACAATCTAATGTTAAACAAATCTATAGGAGAAAGTGAGTGATCATGATAGCAAAGCATATAAAGGTGTCTCAGCAGTGGACTGCATCCTTATACACAGGGATGAGCAGGCACATGGCCAAGGCAGGATCATGTGAAACAAATATGTGTGGTGCATCAGATAGTGGGGAAGTGGTGGGAGGACAGAGGTTCCAATTCCTTGACTCCTTTCACTCAGTACTGCATATGCAAGCCTCCTCCTGAGGGGAAGTAGTTGAGAGCAAAATGCTCAACTAATATAACTTTACCACTTCTTTTGTATTCTATTGGATATTGCTAAACACCATAGTATTTTGTACATCATTACTTTTTTTAAAAAGAAATATTATTCAATTAGTTAATTTTTTCCCCATAATAATTGAGTCTATGATTCTCACTCTGTTAGTTTGAAAGCATTCCTAGTTAATCCATACTCTATATTATTTGCAAAGATACGAAAAATTCTCATGCATGGAAATTATTTCATAAGGATAATGTTTTAATCCAGACACTCATTGGAAGTACAACTTATTACTAATCACATCTCACTGTATTTTATTTCTTTTCGCTTCCATGAAAATAGTAGAATCCAGCTTTTTTATGCAGTCACATAGAATAGTTATTAGATGTAGTATCTTGCTGAATTGAATATAATTGGTGCACATCTTCTGTCCTTTTAAGATTCTCAAAAGAACAGTGTGTCTGTCAAACATAGTCTGTGATTTGTGAACTAGACTAATTTTATTTCTCATTAAAGAATTTTCTTCAGTTGTTAATTTAAATTCCCTGATTACTGTCTTCATTTTTATTTTTCCCAGGGAAAAACAATATTAAAAGGATCTTGGCAATTTCCTAAGACAAGTTTTCTCTCCTCTCCTTCGATTTGTGGCAAGAAGAGTGATACTTTTTTCACCTACTCCTTTGAATGTCTTTTTGCCACTTCAGATCCATTTTCTTCCTTTTGTCTCTTTTCCTTTTACCCTATGTTTTATTCTCTATCCGTGCACTCCTGCTAAGACTTCTTCATCTTTGTTACTAGGTCATCCATCACAGCTGCCAGCTATTCCACTTCTTTTTGGCAGCCATGCTCCCTCCCCTCCTTCTATTATTAGACATTTTTGCCTTCTCAAGTGCCAGGCACTCTCCCCATCTAACAGCTAATGTACTTAGCAGTAGAGAATGTTATTATGGCTTAGATTGTTTTCTTGCAAAACAAAATAAGCTTCATAAACCTCAGAAATTTGTATTTATTCCCATAGCTGAATTTCTACCATAATATGCTGAAAAACAAAAAAAAAAATAGTAATAATTACAGTATATTTTTGATTAAAAAAAATAAAAACCATAAGAACAGAAAAAAACTGCACCTATACAGGTATGGTTATCTTTGGACAAATAGTTACTTGCATTCCCACAGGCAGAATTAGCTATTCTCTTTGTCATCCACTCAAATCTTGTCATTAGGTGCTGAATTAAAAATCAGACTCTTCAATACAATTAATAGAAAGGAGGGATGTTGTGTGGTGTGCTGATTTTTTTTTTTAAAAAAAAAGGGAGAAAAGGGAGACTTTTCTTTGGCAGCCAGACACTCAAATTCAAAGCTCAAAGTGTTATCATTTGAAAATGTAGCACTATTCAGAAGCTGCTGTGACTAAGAGTCTGCCTTGCAGCCAGTGGCTAGTTTTCAGTTATTATATTGCACCACAGGTTAAAACTACACTTTTACCAACTCGCTCTCCCTTGAAGAAAACCTCTAACATCAGGAATAGTTCCATTTACTTTACATCCTTTTTGGCTGTCAGCCTCAAGAAACTGGTATCTCTTTCAAAGTGTATCCTACCCAGCAAATGCAAAGCTATCCAGTGGACTAGTAAAAATTAAACAAGCATGAAGCGTTCCTCCAGATTCCATGTATTCCTTTTATATACCAACACTGTATCAAGGTTTCCCGGGTCCAATAAAAAGAAATAAATGATTCATGAAAGTTGTAAGCTGTTATTCAGAACAATGAGCAACACTTCTTCTACTTTTCTCTGTGGAAACAAAAAAAATGCAGTTTCAGGCATTGCAATACCTTTGTACTGAATCCATGCAGAGCACTAATGTATGGGCTGAACAAGCTCTCACAGTAGAGCACAAGGAGGAAGACATCTGGAAAACTAAGGAAGACTTTTACTATACTCAGTGCATGTAAATATCTGTCTCTATATGTGTGTGTGTGCATCATATATGTAAATGAATGTTCATTCTCTTCATTTGTGGCACTCTGCTTTCTGTAGGATACTCTCACAGAAGTCAATACATGGGTTTGGGTTAGTTTGATGTAGTATCCATGAAGACAACAGCATTTAATCTCTGTCTGTTCACTAACTTCCCTTTAAGTCTCATGTGAAAGCATTTTCCTCCTCTGCATCTCTTACACATTTGGTATAACAAAATAATGCATAGCTTTGTTATTTAAGGTTTTACTACAGTAGTGTAAATCTCCGTGTTAGCAAAGACATGATACTGTTTGATTGCCTCATTCAAGAATCCTTTAAGCAGCAACTTAAACCAGGAGCTTACAGCTATAAATAACTTGTGCAGTTCTGTGGCACAGATAAATTAACATCGTCACTGTCCTTGGCAATTTACTGAGACCTCTCACTGTGCTATTTTTATGGAGACACAAATTGCACATATGGTCTTCTTTTCACTATATGTTTTTAAAGTATATTTCACTGTCTGTGAAAGAAGCCAGACTGGAACATGTGGACCTTCTTTTTCTTTCTTTCTTTTTTTTTTTTTTTTTTAATAAAATCTGATAAGTAATAAGAGGAAATAAAATTCTTACATCTGACCTACTGCCATGATTTGTCCTGATATGAAACTCTCTGAAGGATGAACACAAATTGTTCTTCAGTCCTATTCTGTCTTCTTTTCCTTTTGTATTGAGAAAGCAAACCAAGTTGCTAACCAATTCAAACTGTTACAGTATTTTCTTTTATTTTTAAACTCATTTTCTGATGTGGAAGATTGGGCCACTAGAAACCAGACTGAGATCAATGCATTTCAACATGAAGCACGAAACAGCCTTCTGAAAGTAATATGTCTAATTTAATAGTTTGAGCTTAGTAGTAGAAAGCAGATGTTTGCTTTTATAAATCTGACCACTACCCCTGAAGCAGTCATGCAACTACTGATTTTAAACATAAAAACATTTCCAGATATAATGATTGCTAAGGAGCGGTATAACCAGATGTGACACAGCCTGTGAATGCTGGTGTCGTGTCTCTGACCATCATTTAGAATACAGGTACATTGATAAAGTGTCACCACTACTTAAAAAAGGCAGCTAGTGCAAGGACATTTTTTTTCCCAACTTGTAATTACCTATTCTTGTCATTCATTGAAAACAATAGAGAAAAAATTAGCTAAACATAACTAAATACTATTCCACTTCCAGATAGTCTATTGACAATTGCTTATCCACTTTCCAGATATGAGACAGAGAGTGGATGTTTCTCCTGGATCGGACTGACAAAGCCTACAGGGATTATTTTTTGGAAGAAATCTGCCTTTCTTTTCAGCATCATCTGAGGACCTAGCTGTGAAGCAGATGGTCTAGAGTCTCTCCTATTCTCTTTCCAAGGCACATTTTGGCTTTGGCTTTTGCTCTTTTATGGCAGGACTTTTTTTTGCTACAGGAGGGGAGGAGGTCCCTGGCCCAAGATGTGCAAAGCAGTTCCCCTATCAATCTGTGATCAGGGTTTGTAAAGGACTAGATTCACTGGTTTAGGATGGCACCTCCCAGGCCTGTGTTCCTAGTTAAATAAATAATCAAGAATTCTCTTATGAGCTCTGTGAAGATTTTAAAACTTTGTGTGGATGCTGTGGTGTTATGTGCTCAGAGAAACTATTGGGGTGGAATCAGCGCTCTGACCTCCATTAATTTCTATTTTTAAGGACTATTTTATGTTTTTTTTTTATTAGAAAGTGATTTTAGTACTGTCCTTTCATATTTGCTATTCTGAGCACAACAAGACGAAAAATATTCAATGTTATCCTTTCTCTTTAATAACAGAAACTGGATATTTTGTTCGTAAACAGAAAACAGTCTCAGTCCCCGGTTTCATTTTGCTGTGCAACAGAAAATATATTTTGATATGTAATAGAAAGGGCATCTACTTTTACTATTTTCCCATAAAATGATAAAACACGTTTTAAACAGGTGACAACCTTAATCTGGACTTTAGGGTACATAACTGAGATCTCTAGTGTTTAGAAAGATTAAAAGAAAGAAAATAGTGCTGAAATATAGATAGCATATGGCTAGCTAGAAATTATTTGCATTCACTTCGTGAAGTGATTTATAATTTAAGGTTGCTCTAATTCACTTTCTTTTCAGTAGCAACGGGCTTCAGTGGTGCGTCCTTTTCTAATTCCCAAACTAAGAAGTGTACCATCCAGTGTAAAATGTCTTATCAATGTGAATTATTTTCTTGCAAGTGGTATCCACTCTAGGAAGACATGCAGGCCAACTTAACCTATAGATAGCAGCATACACAACAGAAGCACTAAAGACTATATTGCAAAAAATGCCCATTATTGAAAGTAAGCAGTATTTAGTTGTTCTGATTCTGTGGTCCTTGGGGCTAGTTGAAGGACATTTACTAAACTGTCCCCAAAGTGCCTGTGGAAAATCTCAACTATCAGTTTTGATCTCTGGATATATGGACCTACCAGGACTAGCGCATGTCAATTTTCACACTTAATCACTTCATATCCCATTTCATATCCCATTTCATCTGCCTGTGTGCCAAATTCCCTTTTCAAGGTGTCTTAGAGCTGCAGCTCTATCCTGTTCATGGTGACTCACCAAGTCAAGTCTCTCCATGTCATGTGTTAGCAATGGGATTTAGACATATAATTTCAGTGCTATAATCAGCTATGGCTGCACAGAAATACTTTTAGCAATCCAGTTTAAAGGTTTTGAATTGCACACCATGAAATTCCTCCCAAATAGTATATGTCACTGTGTTAACTGTATCTAAGCAGCAAGTGAAAAATATATCATTGATAATTCACTCTTTCCCTTAAATATCCACAGTAAATCAAGTGACTTTTTTTTTTTCAGGCCTTTTGTTTGGTTTGCTTTGAGGATGAAAAGTGTAGGCGTTTTAACAGAATAAGCATTTAGAAAACATTACATCTACAACAGCCTTAAAGATCATACCCCAACTACTGTAAAATGTTTCAAGTTCCCCTTCCTGCCTGAGCCTTTCATGAGCATACAGGAGAGAAGTGGAGGGGAAAGAGAGTGAAAGTGTTATTGAAAACATCTAATCTTCAATCAAAGATGACTTTAGGTTACATCCATGACAGGAGTATGCTGTTGTGTGAACATGAGCATAAAGACTTTGCAAGCATTAGCAATATCTGGGTTTGCAAAATGCATTTTCCTTTATGGACCCTTCATAATGGCATGTTTGCACAGATGGGTTTTACCTGTAGACAG
The DNA here is from genome assembly GCA_013396935.1 of Baryphthengus martii. Lineage (NCBI taxonomy): Eukaryota > Metazoa > Chordata > Aves > Coraciiformes > Momotidae > Baryphthengus > Baryphthengus martii. Next base: position 14,712 of record VWZK01010603.1, read on the forward strand.
CTGCACTTCTGAAGAATAAATGTAGTTAAGCTAGAAAAATGAAAAAATAAAGCAGACTATATTAATGATATGCTAAAAAAAAAAGAATATTTTCAAGACCCAGCTCTTAGTTGGTTAAGAAACAAACCCCTATTTGTCATAAACCGATCAGTATTACTACAGGATTTTAATTTAATTCAAATTATAGACCAGCTGTTGAACCCCACACAGAACCCCACTACATTCTTCTCTAATTCTCCTTTATGTAACTACATTGAATAACAAAGTTAAGTGGTCACCTTTTCTATACACCGAATATAAATGTATGAGTAGAAAATGAAACATTTGAGTGCATTTGAGGACAAATCTAGGCCACAGGATCTTTATTGTCTGCTGATTCTTAATGTATTACTCACAGCCTGAAATCGTGAGATTTCTTCCTGTTTAACTACATTCACTTCATTTTATTTCATTTATCCACAAAATCTTTTCAAGATTACATGGTAGCCTCCAAAGACAGAAAGTCTGAAGGCTAAAGCTGTATTAAATCCATGGAAGAAAAAGGGAAAAAAAAAAAAAAAAGTGTTATTTTATAATTTAAGGGGAAAAGAATTCTGACCACAGTAGGCTAAAGTTATAAATTCTCAGCATTCAGGTGATGAAACATAGCTGGCAGTGATGTCTCAGTACAAAAGATCTTTTTTATGGCAAATATGATGGTGGTGTTGCAGTTTTTCTGCATTTGCAATGATCTTTAAACAGTTTTACTTCAGAAGTCAGTAAAGATAAATGTAACATCTACCTTATCTGTTGATCTTTATGCATTAATTTCTTTTAGTCTAATGGAGTTACAATCTGACCAGTGTTCCAGTGGTTGAAAGCTACTGATGTTAAAATACTTTTTACTACAGTAAACATGCTGTTCATTATAACATGCTGTTCATTACCACTTCACAACTGCTAAACTGCATGAGACAAGTTTTTATTGCTTATTCTGTTGACAAGAATGCACTACGGATGCCTTATATTTTAATGACGTTTTAATGATGGTTGTAATAGTTAGCATGCCATGAATTTATGCTCAACAAAGATCGCCTCAGCAGTATAATTAATAAGTACACAAATAAAACTGGTGAAGAGGCTTTCAGACTCTCATAAGAATGGTCTCTTGGAAATCGCAGTATGCTAAACCAGAAATTCTTTATTTCTGCTTGTCATATGTGGAACAGAGTTCTAATAATAAACTTCAAGCGAGTTTCAAGTCCAGTTCAATTTTTCCCTATTTTACATTTATCAAGCTTTTTCAGCATGCTCTTCGCCATAGAGTCAATTTTAAATGTATAAAAGCCTTCTCCATTACACTTTTTACAGGACTTGCATAGAAGAGTCCTGCAAAGCTCAGTGTATCACAGCTCAGTTTTCTCTGCAGGTTACACACAGAGAGAGGTTGGATCACCTGACTTCCAGAGGTCCTGCACCATTCTCTGAGTATGTGAAACGACATAACCCTAAGTGTAAGTGCTTTCATGAGTGTGAGGAAGAATTTGTCATGCATGGAGTGACACATTTCACTCATAGGAGAGAAGTAGCTATAGGTTTATTGATTTAGTCAGCAATTTAACAAAGTTTGATAGTAAATGCAATAGTGGTTTAACAAGATTTCATGGCTAGGCACACTTGAGTATTTTACTGTAGAGGATAGGGTCAGACAAAGCTGTCAGAGAGAACCTCCCTTTGAGTCACGAGGTTCAGAAAGGATCCCCTTGAGTTTTAAACTCCTTCTTGGAGAGGAATTTAGGTGCGGCTGGAACCAGACTTAGTCCCAGATTTGATCAATGATTTATATCTAAAGGATTATATGTGTGTAATCAATCCTTCAAATCAGCTAAGATTTCGAAGTTTCAATGCACTTATTCCCAGTTCACTTACAAAGTATCTGACACAAAAAGGATTCTCTCAGCTTCAAGGAGGAACCTTAAGAGGTGTCCCTACTCAAGAGGAATCCTGACATGCAGCCATCCTGCTGCTGCTCAGGAGAGCTCAACGGGCCCTGGTCTGTCCACTATTTATGGAGTAGGTTGAGTAATAGTCATGTGGAGGAAGAGGCAAGATAGTATTTGCGTGTCAGCCATATTTTGGTTGGCACATGTCTAACTAGCCGTCAGTTGTTGAGTAAGATTTATATCCCTTAGCTATGGTGGTCTTATCTGTCTCCCAATGGTCTAGCGTAAGCCAGATATAACCATTGTGACCACCACTGGTGGGTATTGCTTAAGCAGATAAGGATGGGAGAGTACACTGTCACAGAATTAAATTCAAGTTTCTACAGACCTGTTATCTGTGTTGTGAACTTTGATTAAAACTTTCCTGTGGCTGTGGTATTGGTAAAATCTTCTTTCCATATGAGCTCACTGAGCTGTTCAACAACATGAGAGTTTCTACTGTAATGTGTCCCTCAGAGCAAGTAGAGCACATGTGTTTCCACAACATGGCTGTCTATTTCACTAGATGTTTCTTGGTGTAATTCTTAGTGTGAAGTTTTTGTTGAATTTATTTGGATGCTATCAGACTCAACACTTGGCCTATCCAAAGATGCACCAACCTCCTTCTTCCCCGGAAACACTGACCTCTACTGAAGACACCTTATTGTCTTGGGAAGCCTGGATAAAATTGAAAAGGAATAAGAGAACATATTAAAAATATCTTTAATAAATTAGTCATGAGAGGTAATGGTGCTGTCTAAGTTGCTTTTTATTGCCTGTTGCACCTCATGTATAGAAATGGGTACCTAAAAACTTAAAATTACTAAAGATTGCCTTATTAATTGGCAAGCAGTTGACAATGGAGTAGAATAGTTTATATTTTGTTATTACTCTAATCAATTATTAGTTAGAACAAATTCAGGATGGGGGGAAGATCCATTTATTTTGTTTAACACTTGATTAACTGTTTTTGCTTGGTTCTCATTTTGTGTTTTAGTTTTCTATAATCAGAGTACTTCGCTGTCAGGATGACAGGTAGTTATAGAAACTAGAAAATTAAATAAATAAACAAGTCATTTGGGCTTATCAGTGCATCGCTAGGATATCTGGTTTCAGAAAGTACTGCCTTCTCCAGCACAAAGAACCTGAAAAGATGAAGCAGTCCAGAACAGGCACAGTGTACACTGTTTCTCAGAGCTACCATTTCACACTTTTTACTATAAAAGAAGGAAAAGGAGGACTTTTGTCAAAGGCCTGTATTCTAGTGGAAGGGGAAGAATTACTCTCCTTTCAATACAGCTATTAAATGAAAATGTTGGCAATTGCCAGGGACTTTGAACACTGAAAAATCTATGTCACCAACTCCTTAGAGTTTATTGAATTTGGATAGTCTCAGTGAAATGTTTTCAATTTGATGAATGATAAGGACAATTGCTTAGATGTAGTTTTGTTACATTCTGGGACTGGGACTGAGACTGATGCTGTTCTTATCAGAAGTTCTTTTTTTTCCAAGGTTTTATAGGACAGGAAAAAAATTAATACTTGGTACAGTAGATATAAGCTACAGTAATTGTTCACTAAATACACTTACTGAAGAAAAATGCATCTTCTGCACCCATATGCTCCGACAGGTATTCGAATTCATATTTTGGTAACATTATGGAAATCAGGACTTCATTGTGTTACATAGCACAAATGTACATATTAAGAAATATCATTTTATAAGAAAAGAAGAAACCATTTATAGTAGCATTAATGGACTATTACTGGAAATTACTTTTTTTGCTTCTGAGATGACCACCTCAGCATAAATTTATCAGAAAGAACAGATATGAACATACATACAACTTTTCTGGAATCTGACCAAGATAAAGTATAAATCACCACCTTCCTGCAGACTGAATTCACCTGTTACTCTCCTGGTTCTATAGTATGATACTTGCTATTGGAATGCACTTCATCTTGATTCAGATCCTTTCCACCTATCATCTTTGCTCAGATTTCCCTGTAAGAAGACTCACTGCATTTTAGTAATGCCATCTATGGCAATGAGCTCTCTGCAAAATGGTCAGGTATATTTCTGTGAATCATGCAGTAAAGTTGTCTTAGGCATTTTGGGTTTTAAAGTTTTATAAGAAATCTTGTAAACTGTTTCTGTGGCATCTATGCTTCGTAGTCCTTCTATAGACCCTCTACTTGAGGGTCTTCAATGTTTACATTGTTAAAAGAATACATTTGATACAATTTCATTGAAATAATCTCAGAGGAAATTTAGTAGAAAGCAGCTGCCTATGTCCATGGCTTTTGTTAAGGGTGACTTTGAACATTTTGGTTTTCTAATGGATATGGTTAGCATCACAAGACACCTGTGCTAGAGGGTGTGCTTGTGATAGTAGAGAAGAAAGAAGTAACATAAATTCCGGTTCAATGTTGCTCGTGTTGCTCCCAGTAGCTTTTTGTGACAGCTATTTCTGGATACGTGTGTTACAGTTCTGAGGGGTTTTGGGGTGTTTTTTTTGTCTAAACCTTTTTTGCACTAGCTTTATGAATAAATTTTATCTGTGTTTCTAGTCAAACAGCTTGCCAGGGGAACATGGAGAATCTGCTCAGACAACCTCATCTACAGATTGATTAGGCAGAATAATGTCCTTTAAAGACAATCTGAAACTGCTGCTGGAACACCCAAAATTAGAAGATGATACTTTCAATAGAAGGAAGATGACAGAAGGTTGACCGAGCCTTTGTCTGCACTGCCTTTGGTAAACAGGCTCAAATTCAGGCTTGATTTTAGACCGAAGGATGGCTCCAGCAAGCTCTGCCAACAAAGGCATGGGCTGTGAATGAGTCTTTCCCCTGACTCATCTGCAGTAGTCCCCTGCCTCAGTCTCCTTCTGGCCAACTTCTTCCTTTGGTTCACACTGAGTCCAGGTTTGGAAGTAGATGTGCAGTGCAGGCGGTCAGTGGTTTTGACTTCAACACAGAGCAGCGTGCTGCAGTTAGCGTCAATCTAGTGTAGAAGAGATGTTGACTTCCAGCCTATGCAGGGCATATAAGGAAATTATTTTTTAATGAACTACATTGGTCAAATATCGTGTTAATAATGGATTTTAAAATTATTCGATGAGGCAGAGGGATGAGTTAATAAAAATTATTGAATGTCTCTGACTGAGGAATCTGAAGGCTGGGTGATAAAGCAAGCAAGAGGTGGATAGAACTTTACAGTCATGCTGAAAGTATACTTCTTCATTCTGTCTTCCTATTTCCCGGTCATCTTAATTTGTACTAGTGTTAGGTGGCAGAATGTTTATGTTCATCCAGTCTATATTCTTATTTTTTCTCTTAGGTAGGTTGAATTGAATCTTAGTTCAGAATTAATTTCAAGTGGAAAGTAATTAATAAAAAAATCTTCAGGTGCTGAGGGAAGATAAAGACTGTGGGTCAAAGACAAATGCAACAGTAAATTCACACATAATGTGTTGTTGCTGTATTTTTCAGGTAAAGATGAAGCATACAGAATACAAAATTGATTTATATGATACTGTGTCAAACTGCAGGTGAACCACAGATAAAATCATATTAGAATAAATATATGAATATTTGAATAAATATACGATAGAGAGGATACATTTTAATGATAGGGTTTCTGCACTTGGACAATAAGCAAATAACAGTCAAAAGCAGATTTAGTGAACAGGTTTTTATGAACTAGATTTAGTCAGAAGTGTTTTTTCACCAGTAGAAAAAAATTACTCCATTAGCAAATGCTCACTTATGTTTATTATGTACAAATTGTTATATTATACATACACTTTGTACCAAGCATTAATCTACATTGTCTTTTTAATAAAAATTTTTCTCCACAGGTATAATACTACAGATTGCAAGGAACATCAGTCAGTAGTGATGGTTTACAAATCAAGCCTACTGGGACAAAGCAGTTTAGCAGTGTGAATCTCATTTCATGGCATGTAAAACCATCCAGTTGAAACACTTGAGCTGCAAACATTTCAGTTTGTCAAGAGTGATGAAAAAACTTCAGAAATGTATGTAACATATGCTTAGTGCACTGCAATAATACTCAGCACACTCGTGTTTACTTCATGGCAGTTGATAGAGCATGAGTGAAGAAGCAAGATGACGTATCTGAAGTGCCAGTATCTGGAACAACTTCCTGTCTGTGTTCTGGCAGGTTGTGGAATATTTTCCTACTCAGCAAATAACCTCATTAATGCATTTAAAGGTAAACTGACCAAAGTCCTGGTTAATGTACATTTGAGAAAACTTCAGAATTAGCTTAATTAGCTCATATAGTTCTTCTCTATCTTGAACTTGTACAGTTTTAGGATATGAAGTAAAATTACTGGTCTTGTAGTAAAGCATTTCAAACATGCATAGCTGCATTTTCCACTATGAAAAAGAAATCTTAAGGACCAATAAATTCTAGTTCAGCTCACTAATTCAGGAGCACTTTAAGTGCTCATCAGTGAAAGGGAAATCCAGTGGTAGGAAAAGAAATGGATTGTCAGTTCTTCTTTTTTTTTTTTTTTTTTTTTTTTTTCTTNTTTTTTTTTTTTTCCTTTTTTTTCATTTCTGCAGTTCCATAAATACTCATAAATACTTTTTGGCATGACTCCAGGGAGGTTCCAACATGTAGGAGAAAGTCCTTCAAAAAATAATTGGACATGACTTCACATTAAACATATTTGAGATGATATTCTTATTACAATTTTCAGTTCATAATGTGGCAACAGTTTACTGCATAATGCAATGTTCATTTTACTACCATTCTCTCTTGTAGGTTAAGTGTGTAATTGTTGGAATGTAGGTGCAGGAATTAGAATTTGGTTCATAACAGGTTTTGACGTAATCCCATAGACTTTTGGGAAGGGATTCAACATGCAGTTTAGGATGTTGATATTTAAGTATTTACAATGCAGTGTTTAAGTCAATTCCTGAAGCCTAGATAACATCTTTAGATAACAAAACAGAAAGTGTGTCTCCTATAGGTCCTGCGCTACACCTGACAGACTGTGCAGATTTCTTGGTTGACACCTTATGTTCCAGTCTAGACACCCATATGTGAGCTAGAGGCTCCCATCATACCCAGCAGAGATCTGGTAAATACAGTCGTTGCATCATAGATAGTTGATTCATGTTATATTTCAACTTATATTAGATTATATTTCAACTGCATAGCTCACTTGAGTCTGTTGGATTTTGTTGAGCACAGATCTTACCAGAAAATCGCATTATTTTACTTTATGTTATACTGGGGCAGCAGATTTGCAGCCCTATTTGTCTTCATATCTTCAAATGGTAAATTTTCAACAGATGTACCTGAACTCTTGACTTGACATTGCTTTTAACATCTGCTTGTTGCAAACTATTAAGCAGAATTCTGAATCTTCACAGACTTGCCTTTTCAGCTCTGGTTTGAATCCACTTGGGGTGCTGTTTTCTTTTATATGTGTCTTGGAAATACCCTATCCCTACATGATTAGCTCGAATAGCTGGATTTACACGTTTTTACCAGCTTTGTGCTCTTCATAAATTTTCTAGATTAAATTGATGCTGGCTCTTCTATCCTGTGATCTGAGTTTGTTATTCCGGGACATTGACTTGTAGTTTCAAGATGTGTGGTAGTAAGCATTATCTTGCAGATGCTTCTGGTTTAAGTTGGAATGTTTCTCCTTTGATTTACGGCAAGTTTAATTAATGTTCTTTCCTTTGGTCTAATCATTGTAGAGTTAGCAGTTCTAGGGTATTGCTTGAGCTACTGCGTCATGTTTCAGGGACTACTTAAAAATGTATCTTTCCAGTTATGGAATGTTTGGTTTATGTTTTACAGCTGGTTGCCAATTATGATGTTAGAGCTGATGATTGCTATTAACTCCGATTTCTCTGTATCATCTTCAGCTTCCTTTTCTTGAAATAGGTTTGTGGGGCTAAATCATTCATTTATGTTTCTGGTGTTCTTCTTCTGACCTTGAAGAATCAATAATCATTATTTTCCGGTTAAAGTATAGAAACATCACTTCAGGATTCTCTTCCAATTTTATTTTTTTTTTTTTTTTATTCCTGCTTTAAGAGATTACATATAGGAACATATGTTGCTACTTAATTGCTTTTTTTCACTTTTATATTTGCTTTCCTTTTGCTTATTAGCCATAGCAAGCAATTTAAGATGATCTATAAGCATTAATAAAAAAAAAAAACCAGCCAGCTGTTCATTTCCCCACATTCTTCATGATCTTCTCAATATATGCAGGCATACAACAAACTTTTTGTTTGAAATGGGGGCAGGTCTTGCTTATGTTAGTTTTTCTGCTCTATTACTCAACAGGGAAAAGGAACAAACAGGTACTTATTTACTTCCAGAGTTTTTCTTTGCTTGTAGCTGATATTGGGGTTTACTCAAAGCCTCCAACACTATGGAACTGAATCCATTTCCATGCTGTGGAGTCCACTTTACAATGATAACCCTGGGCTGTCTGGAAGCAATTTTTAACCTCTAAAGCTCATATTTCTGTTGTCAACTGTAGCAGCATTTGATTTGCTAAAGTACTCTGAGGTAAAAAAAGGGAGGGGAGAAGCAAAAGGGTTTTTTGAAGAGAAAACGGAGATAAAGTGAAATACTTATGAAGAAAATGGTCCTTTCTTGCCTTTGCACTTTTCCAGCCTATATTTAACAATTTTATATATCAATCCTACTTGTAGAAGTTTAGAAAGAACCTGCCTTATGGGATCATAAAGTTCAGGAGTTTATGGTGATTGATTGAATAAAATAGGGATGTTAATTCATGATGTACACTGTGGCATAACTCCAGAAGAGCAGGCTGAGGAGTGGGATGCAATACAGTGGCTGGGCAATAAGCCAATGCACAGCATCATTGTAATTGCAGATGAAATAATAATTATTTGTGATAGCTTGCTAATCAGTGAAAGCATGGAAAAGGCTGCTGACAAGCACCATCTAGGTAATTAAGGTGAAGCATTGAATTTGCATAAATTTACACTTTGATCATTGTTCACAAGATACTGTCTCTTGAAATAGACTTGGCTAGTTTCAAGATGAGCACTAAATCAAAGCAAAGGAGTGCAATAACTGCACAGCATCAATAACGCTTACAAAATACAGATGCACCTTACAGAGGCAATTATCTAAAGAATCTATTGTCCTTAATCAAAGGATGATACTCAAATTACTTTTTCAAATTACCAAATAGTTGTAGTTAGCATATGTCTCTCTAGCTGCAGCTCTTTAGTGAACACAGAAAATTCCTTAGGATGATATCTTTGAAAAATACAATATTTGATTATGTACTTTGCTCAAAAAACCCCAACCTGTTAAATAAGGACTGCTGAAACTGAAGGTGTCATCTCCTTTATTGCTTTGACATACATGCGCCAGCTGTCTTGGAAGCATGTACTTAATCAGTTCCTTTAGGAGCTGCAAATGTGATACTCTCAGGATCTCAGGCTCTAAGTCACCACCTTTGACAGAAGGCTAAACTGTAGTCCTTCAGGTTGCTATGCTGGTTTCCTGAGCATCAGCTGCCAGGGTAATACTGGCTCTCAGTCCTGCAGCCGCAGCTCCAGTGTTGTGATTCTTTTTCCTCTGGGAAGCAGCAATGGGATCTCTTGACAGTGCAGTCTCCTAAAGCAAATAACAGTTTATGTAAAACAAAGGACTTTAGACTCTCTAAGGAAACATATAGACAACAAAAAATATGGACTGTTACTTCTATGCACTTTTCCCTAAGGTTTAGCTCTTCCTGGAAAAACCCTACAGAGAATTCTGGAGTCCCTCTCTCTGACAACTTTTCTCTGCAAAGAGAGTTTCTGACAACTCATTCCCCACTCTCCTTCTATGATTTTTTAAAAATTGTTTACTCTTCTATTCCAGGTTTAGTGGCATCATCTTATTAGAAACAGTGATAAGTTTTGAACTAATGATATGGTCAATCATAATTTCTGAGTATTCTTAGTTATATTATATTGCTGTTTACTCTGGCAGTGGGTGACGTCATCCTATAGGAAACTCCTTTGCTTTCCTTACTGATGATATTCATGCTCCTAAATATTTCAATATCAATATATCATAATGTAAAAAATCCATATATGTCATATGCATATGAAGTAATAATTTAGCTGCTACATAATTTTAGGCACCCATTCTTGGAAATTTTGCTCTTGCTTCCTTGTATTCTCACCTCATCCTCCATCTACAGCAATGCTGCATAAAATAAGAATCAAGGCTACTATAATTGTAATATATTGTAAGGTTTTTTTATACCTTATTTATTTATTGTCTTTTATTTTATTCCTGTCTCATGTATGATTGTTCACTAGGAAGCTGCAAATCATGCTGTCATAGTTGAGCTTTTCTAAATTTTGTTTTAGCCATGCAAATTCTTTTGCCTGGATACAAAATTTTAGCAGAAATAAGAAAATGCATTTGTCTAGTCAAGTATGTGCTTGGCATGTTTTTATATTCTTCTTATTTAAGGAGATGATCTCATAAAGCTGTCACTCTGAGACAGATATGTAACATGCAGAGTTTGCTTTTATAGTACGGCAATAAACACATCCTCTGCAGTACCTGAGATTTTCTACTAAGATAGATCTCTTGGCATGTTGCATTCATATTCTTTGCAATCCTCATGGACCAATGTAATTACATGATTAAGAGTGAGTCTTATTATTATACACACATACATTCCATGTGCAATTCTCCTGGTGGTGTACATACCGCATATGACTTAAAAGTGTCATCTGTCATTGTTTTTCTCCTGTTATTAATAAATAAATCAAGATACTTTACAGAATACTAGAGAATTAAGTCAGGAGATATACACCAAATGCTGAAGCTGCCTTCCCTATTATAAATTTGATGTTCTTATTATATAAATGTAACTCATAGGTCATTTCTAAGCTGAAACTAAGAAGTTTTGTAAAAATCCTATAGCGATAGAACTCTTTCCGAAGTTCTGGTTTAAAAGCCTGCTCCCAGTAAATCATTGGCAGAAGTATACCGAGTTCAGTGTGGTCAAGGTTTCACCCACGATACTCTGACATATTTCTTTAAATTCTATTTGTCTTTTTGAACTCAGGATGTCTTGGTCTTGTTCTGCTACTGGAATGAAATGTGACAAGGAAAAGAAGATAAGGTAGTAAAAAATATACCTAACAGAAGTGTGCATATTTTTCATAAGGATTTTTTAATGAGGGATTAGTTAAACAGGAGCTTTAGGGATTAATTAACCAATACCTAATTAAAACAGGGTTCTAAAACGGATTCTCTGTAAATCTAAAATTCATGCTAAAGGAGAAAAGGTGGATTTTTGTAGCTAAGCAATAACATCAAAAAGAACAGTGAAAATACAGGAAAATGAGTCTAGAAAAGTGGAAGAAGGAGGTTGTTGCTCTCTCTTTATTCCTTTTCTCTGTAATGGTGAAAAGTCCTAGTTTGGCTAGCCCATTTATTGATTCATAAACTATCCTCTGAAAAGTCATCTATTGGAGAAGTAAAGCTTCCTGTAATATCCTGTATTGTTTTCTCTGCTCTAATATTATTGCTTCATCTTCATTATAGACACATTTTACTGTAGTGGCTTTCTTAGAGTAGTCTTGAACAAAATCACTTACAGTTTCTGCAATGAACAATAGATGTTTTCCTAGAAGACTAAATCAGAAAACATGATGATTCTCTAAAATAGTATCCACTTGGTTTTGTTTGGTTTGTCTGGTGTTTTTTTCTTTTTCAAAAAGTGTGTGAAAGAGAGCAAGTATTTAGGGGAGAGGGGAGGAACCCTGCATGATCTAAAACTTGTTTTTAATACAAAAAGCAGCTTCAACAGCAGTTCTAAGTCCACATTACAATGGAGGTCGTCTTTTTTTTTTTTTTTTCCCCTCTCCTTCAACAAATTTTAAGACTAAAAAGAGACTTAATGAACTTCTATTTGAAGCTCCTATATAATATCAAATATAAAATCTCACCTTGCAATACCTTCACTGGATCCAATAATTTTTGGATGAATAAGTACAGATTTTGCAAAGATAGTCTGAGCTCAAAAAGTTTTATGGAAGCACCTCCACCACTTCTCCAGGGAAGATCTTCAAAAGGTTAATCACTGTTAAAATATGTCTCTCTTCCTTTTAGAATTTGTCTACCTTGAATTTTAGTCCTTGAATTTTTTAATGCTTTTGAAAATTCATGGTCAGATAGTTCCACATCATGGCCAAACACTAAATCTTTGTCAAGGTCATTGCTTCTTCCCAGGACGCAGTTCCCATTCAATAATCTTTGTCCCTCTATATTTACGTCTTTTCATCTGACTCTAGGAAAAATGGTAGCTGATGGAGCTTATTATTCCTTTTTGACTGTGACCCTTTTAAAAATAGTTTAGCTCAGTTTAAAAATGATGCCTGTTATTATCTACCACTTCAGCAGTCCTTGGTTGTCTACAGACCTCAATAGAGTATTGTTCATATTTTTCTTCACATCAGTGATAAAGACATTGAGTTGAATTGGATTGAGGTTTAGTTCTTGAGGATATATATTCATTCTACGACTTCCTTTTAGTGATTACATTTTGATATTCATCAATTATCACTTTGTCGTCTATTGACTAGGTACTACATTGATTTTGAATAGTGCTAATTCCTTTAATCAGGATGTTGTGTGGTAAAACTCATTTTAGCTGACTACATCAATTTTCCACCAAACTTTAAAGCTCAATAAAACCCAGATCTTTTCATCAGAATTGTCTAAATGAAAAAGATATATAGTTTAATGAAAAATCAGTGATTTACAACAGTACTACTCTGGTAATATAGAACAGTCACAGGTTCAACCCCAAATGAAAGCTATCACAAACACACCACTGTCTAATGTAATGTGTTATATCATTCTGGGATCAAACACACTGTATAACACTGCCTGACTAAATATGAGCCGAGTATGCTTAAGTGTCAGAAAATGCTCCATATGATTAAAAATATAGAATGTACAATATAATTTGTAGTGACAAGTAATGCCAGGCTGTGTTCTCTATATCTCCTGTTGTTAAATTTCACAAATGAAAATGTAGTGACTGTCACTCCAGGAACCCTGGTGACCTTTTGTTACTGTTGCTTCATAAAACTTGATTTAAAAAACAATATTATTTCCAGCAGTGTTTTCTATTGGTAGCACATGTATTTCATGAGCACAACTACCTTTCTGTAGAGAAAATCTTTCTGTGTCTGAAAGTTAAAGACACAGCCTCTTCATTTAAATCTCATTAAATAAAAGACTTCAAAACAGATCTTGAGTTGTGGGCTTTTTTTAAAAAAAAAAAAAAAATACTTACTATTTTTCTTATTTTCTCTTAATTATGAGTTAGAAACAGTATTAATTATTTTTTTTCTCCATAGGTCAAAAGATTTGTATTTAGTAAATATCAGTGATAATCATAATTGTTATCTATCTGTCTCAAAAGTGCCTCTTTCCTTTCACTCCAAAGACAATGTTGGGATTACTGGTACACTTCAACAATGATTCAACTGAACATGTGATCCTGTTTCCCATGCCTTAAATGTGTATTAAAGAATTATATTGAAGTACATGTCAAAAGCAGTGTCAGTATCTGTCTTTCACAGGATTCCTTATATCTATATATATACGACAATGTAATCAATAAACTTGACTGAAATTAAACTGGTTGAATATTTTCAGAAAAGTTGTTTTTCAGTTATATACAGCAACAACTAAAAGAAATTTAAATAGTCCATGAGTATGTATAGATTGCATTTCTACTAATCCAAAATTTATTTTTTAAAAATCTTAACTATAAGAATAAAATGTTACTTATTATTTTGAATTTTTACTATACTCCTTTAGAATTAAAAAGTCAAAACAAAGCCAAAATTACCCTTCCAGATTCACTGTAAGAGTTATAACTTAAAATGTCAGCGTACAGCAGAATGAGGTTGAGAGGTATTTCCACAAAACTCGGGAAACTAACATCTCTCAGTTCTCTAAGCACTTACTGGGGATATAACCGCATTTTATGACAATGATTTTCCATCCTGACTTTTAGAGGGCCTCAGTTGTCTCAATTTACTAAAAGAATTTGGGGAAATTCTCAACACTAAAGTTTACCTTTAAGGAATGTTAAATTTCAAACTCCAATATTCTTCTGTAGGAAGGCAATAATCTTTCCTTCAGCCACTCTGTTTAACTACAACAATCACAATGTTAGCTCTTTGTTTTTTGTTTGTTTTTTGTTTTTTTTTTTATTTTCACATTCTGGGGCCAAACCAGTCTAATTGGGCTTCAGACCTTTCAATAAACCACATCACAGACAGAAAACTCACTCCTACATGCAAACTATGGCATGCAGTTGGCACTTTGACAGCCCAGTGAAGATCTCCTTGAAAGGCAACTCCTCTGCAGTGCTTGTGAAATAAACCTCAGGTTAAGGTGTACAGTACGAGTGACACAGTTAAGTGTTCAAAGTTGATTGGGACAAATGGAAAGAGAAGACCAAAACTGGGCAACAGTGTGGAAAGATACATAATTAAACAGCCTAGGAAAATGCTATCTGTATACTGTCTTTAGTTAAGACTTCAGGGAAAATCAGTGATTTGTTATATATGTGTGTCTGAATAAAAGTAAGGAGTTAGATGGGTAACTGAGGTAATGCTGCAATCAAAAGGAAGCAGATCATTTTCCTAGAATAGCACTTCAAGCAAATGTGAAGTTATTTCTAATTTTAAAATTGATGCCAGTCAAACATTTCTAAAAATAATAGTTATCCCCAGAGAATTTGTAAATGATAAGGTGAAAGAAACATTTTTGACATGTGAAGCAAATACTTGCATTCACCCTCCATGGATTTCTGTAGAGAATTCTGTCACCTCCAGTCTTCAAGTAATATGTGTTGGAGTTGTAACTTTTCCCTTCTCTTCTAGAAGAAAACATCATCTGTAATATGATCAGTGAACCAGATTTACATTTAAGTACAAAGCATTCATGGTCTATAAACTAGCCAACTACCTTTAAATCACCGACTTGAATAAGTACTTTGCAGAACCAGAGTTCTAGTGTTAATTGTTCTTAGCGTGGGGGTGGGGGGGTGGGGGTGTGTACAAATAGCTAGCAAAAGATTAGACCTATTTACCTATGTAGTTTCCTGTTTAGAGTGTCAATGCTATTAGTAATTTGAAAGAGCTTAAGGGAAGTGAGAGAAATACATAAATAAAATGCAAGGAAAATAGACTGATGTGTAGAAAATAGCAGGACAGAAAGTTATGCCTCTGAATTTTTCGATTTTTTTTTTTTTCCCTTGGGTGAACATCCAGTACTTATGCTAACTAATGAACAAAAAAATAAAAATCAAACCAAAACATTTCAAGATATGGATATTGCAAAGTATTAATCAAAGAGACAATACGACCATGAAAGTTTTATTGACATATGAACAATGTCAGGAAAATATGACTGAAATTACAATGATACAGATGAAATAAACCACATATATTTAAAAAGTGATGATATGTTATATTTCTAGTTCATATGGGAGGGGGAAATTACAAGTAAATATTTCTGAACTGTTAGGAGGAGGAGGACCAAAAGGCTACAGATGTGTTCAGCATTTCTTCACCAGCCAGGTGGAAGGAGTGGGTGGAACTAAGGTACACAGACCATTAATTTACAAATTGTTAATTTTTGTATAGATGTTTTGTAGCCATTGCACAAAAGACATCATTAAAACACAATTAATGTTAAGACAGTGTTTTGTTTACAGTAATGAGATTGCTACATACTGAACAATTGGATAATTATACCAATCGTGATTATTGGGTACACAGATGGGAGGGTTTAAAAGCAAATAAACTGATCAAATTCTGTTATTGAATTTTAATTCACTTTTGGATATTCTTCTTTTCTATCTGACTCTGTGTGTCGATTGTTTTTTTGTGCATCAGGTAAAACACTTAGATCTGGATCAACAGTCTTGAATGCAGCTACTTGCAGAAGACACCATTCAAACAACACTGAAAATAACTCTTGGGGCTTTTAGTGGTGAAAGTATATACGTCTGAAGATTATATACTATTACAAGGCTAGGAGGCATTTGAACAAAGATTTTGTGGACTTCTGCTGTGAGGTTGTCAGAGAAATAAAAATCTAAGTCTAAGACCTTGTCATTTCTACATGTTAAGCCAAGATCCAAAAAGCCAGATGTGACCTGTTACTCAGAAGGCGCCTCTCCATAGATACGTTTTTATTCAGCTGAAAATTCCTTAAAAATCTGGCATTAGGCTTCTTCATGGTTTCTTCTACAGTTCCTGGCTGTCCACACAGACTGAAACTATGATGTGCTGTTTTCTGTACTGGTAAGCAGCCATGATAATGGTAATGATACAGTTTCTTTAAAATTATAAGTCCAGAATTGAACATACTCATCTCACTCTCATACGGGCTAGTGCTTAGAGCAATAGCACAAGGTTTCTTAAAGCATACTCTTAGCTTATGTTGCCATACGGTCATTGAAATAAATACGTTTCTGACACTGAGCAGTGCCTTAAGAATTGTAGCTAACATGTTGTCATTTAAATCCCATAATACACCTTCAAAACAGATGAATAATTTTGCACTCATTTTTCCAGGAGGCAAACCTATATATATATATCTTACAACTATCCTACAGAAGAATGGAATACACAGTGGCTGATATTCAGGTTGGCTGATTCTGACAGACAAGGAGAACAGGAAACCTCTGTCAAACCTCTGTTGGCTGAAAATAAATGTATATTTAAATAATACCACCATGAATCCCCAGAACACAAAATGATACCATTATTAAAATGTACCATATAACAGTAATTGATGGGAATATAACTTTTTTTTCTTCTTTTAAGCTTCTGAATTTTTCACTTTCAAGTAAATGGAAAAAAAAAATGACGACGATGGTGCACTATAAAACATCAGACAGCTTGAAAGCTAACAGCTAGCCACATTGAAACGCAGAACAGTAACAGGCATTTATATTTAATCGATCCTATTGAGCCAAGAACAATATTTTAGAGAATACCTCTATTGTTCTGTGACAGAGGTGTTAACTGGGTGAATGAGATCGATCAGTGATGAGATGAAATGTAAATTGCTGTTAATGCTCTGCTACCAGCTGAGCAACTAAAAGAGAGAACCGTGATGAAATGGGCATGGTTACCCAGCTGAAAAACTTTCTGGCCCTGCTGCTGCAGACTAATAATATATTCGCACCACTTTGCTAGGCAGAAAAAAAAGTTGCTGAAAAAATGGCAGTAGTATTGTTCTTTCAACACCTGGAAAATGGGAACTTTCTTTCCCTGCCGTGAAGAGTAGTGAGTGAATGTGGATTACTTCTGTAATTCACCATTTCAAACTCTGTAACGTAAGCAAGGGAATCAGTAACTCCAATAACTAGGAGTCAGAGCCCAGAGATCTCCTTTCATCATAGATTCCAGATAAAAATATCTGTCAAGGAACATAACAAAAAAGTACAACTAACCACACAAACACATGAGTTTCTCAGGTTCTCACGTGCCACTGTAGAAGTATCAGTCCCATCATCTTGCTGTGCTCCACCTTTTGGAGTTTATGGCCTCTCCAGTCTGCCAGTTGATCTGCTCCATAAACTTTCAATCAAAACAAATAACATGGCAGTGGCCCTGTATAAATGTATTAAATTAACCTGGTTTATTTTTCTGAAGTAGACTAGGGAGCAATCAAATTAGTGTATCAGCTGGCAGATAGGAAACAATGGTCATCTTTGCTCATTCACTGTCAGGGACAAATAATCAGGTGATGGCCTGGAGCTGATAAACTTCTTTCATGGAGCAGCGGCAGCCAAAAAATCATGTGTACCTTCAGCTTAATTATAAATGTGTAAATTTTAAAAAAAAAAAAAAAAAAAAAAAAAGGCAGAATCTTTATAATGAAAATTGTTCATGTTTATTTTACAAATTAGCCCAAACAGAAAGTTTATTAAAAGCAGAAAAAGTCTTATGTCTGAAATACTAATCTGATATTTAAAGATCTGAAAACAGATGTCAAAAGGTGACCTCAATATCATCAAAGGGGGTAAAGATTTCATCGTCTATGATTTACTTTATTTTTGATCAATATAAACAGCTTTTCTGTAGAAAAGATGCTGAACGAGATGGACAGTAGATCTACTACTATACGGCATTCTTTTATCAACAAATGTAGTAATTGTGAGGACACTCAGGAGAAGGCTGTATCACATCCAAGACAAGTCAAGGGATATTGATTGATGTGTCCATAGAAAATTAAATTAATCAACACTCAAGAACGACCACAATAACTGGGTGATAGAGGATATATATCTCTCTAGTAAAGTTAAAAAAAATTAAGAGTGAAAAAAAGTATTTCTTTTAGACATTAATAAATTTTTTGTTTGTTCATTTGAGAAGAAATAAGTTCCAATAATGTAATTATTTTCTCAAGAAGAGCTTGCTCTTCGGCACAAAATGATTTATTCCACTAATCAATTACTAGGATAACTGAAAGTGCAGCATGTTCCATAACTAAATAAAAGTGGGCAATTTCTTGGATTTCTTTTGTTCCTAGATATTTAGAACCTGTAGCCATTTAAATCATAAAGCAATAATTCTGTGTCCTTATCTACTTTGTCACAAATACAAATCTACTTTGTCACAAATACAAACAATGACGTACAACTGAAAAGAAGGGAAAATGGGGACAGACTTGTACGTGGATTCAGAAAATGACCATCTAGAGATATGATTGTTATTATGAGGGAGGGGAGGTTAAATGCAAACTCAGGAGCTGAACTTCATCATATTTAGTGTTAAAAAATGCAACACAAAACCAGTTGTACTGAGTAAATCTGTTGCCCATCTAGTGTAGCATTTCTATAACCTTCATTTTGGGTCCTGGATTATGGCTGCCCCAGACTTCTGAGGATGTAAGTACTAATGTAGAAGGCAGAATGCATCACAACACAGAAAAGAAACCAACCTAGAAGTAGCTTAGAAACATCTATTCACAGTTATTTGCAGTTTTCCAAAAGCAGACTGCATGTGGCACAGTATCCTTGTCAACTGGTATCATTCATGTTTGCTGAACATAGGCAGTTTTCTTCTAAGAATTTGCTGTATATTAACAGTTTTCTAAAATGTATTTTTTTTTTTAATGAACGTAACAAAGATCAGATCTAGTTTCTAAAATACATCTCAAATTTACAAAAATAGATAATTTGAGTATACATTTCTATCCAAGGACATGAATAATGTTCCTCTAATGTTATACATGAGCAAAAGTCTCTGTTGACAGGGTAACAACCCTGAAACTTATATTATGTAAGACACAGAATATATCATCCCTGCCAGGTACCATTCCATAGACCACATTTTTAAAGTAAGGTTTTCTATAAACCATTAGATTCATTGCACTGGATCTAGATCTCATTTTGTATATTTTTATATTAAAATATATTTTACGTACTTTTACATAGATTATATATAAAAATAACATACATTTTTATATATTTACTTATACATACTTATGTATATAAGCATGTGATAGACAATAGATTAAACATTAGAAACACACTCTGTAATTGTAGGGACCTGTATGTCCCTGGCTTTCCTCACTCCTTTCTCCAGGAGTAACTTAATTACTCACAGGTCACCTATGCACTGTATTAACATCAAATCTGGGTATCTCTTATCTCATTACCCGGAATTCTTTTATCTAAAGAGAAACTAGAATGCAATTAAACAAAAGTTACACAAGACACCAAGCTAAACAAGTTTATCAGAGTAAGATATTGTTTTCACAATGATTTATGTCTCAGAGGAAACACTGAGACTGTTTCTTGCTGTGTTCACAGTCCTTTAAGGAGACAAAAGAGCAAATCTGCCAATCTAATAGTCAGTTCTGTGACTAACGTGCATGAAGAGTTGTTGCATTAGATATAATTTCACAGTAGTTTCCAATTTCTGTTTCATGTAGCTATTTACTGCTTGTTTTGTTTTGGTTTTTTTCTTACCCCTGGTTTGTCATTAAATACAATTCAGAAGCTATATTTAAAAATAAAATTCTTTAAAGGAAATGTTTAATACAATTCCTTTTTGTTATACAAATGGAAAACAATCAAATTGAAATAAATGTATATCCTATTGAAAATAAAGCCAACTTCGTTATTTGGCATAACATGTCATGAAGGGAGAGAATAATGGAAACGTGAATATTAATATGTTGCTATATTGATGTACTGTAGTATCAGGATGACATTTTGGGTTGTTTTTATTAATAAGGATAGATAGGATTTGATTATTCTCACTTGTACCGGGACTTGGTAGAAGGGGCTGCATCAAAGGAAGTACATCCACCCCTAATGAATACAACTAACAAATTGGTAACAATGGACGAGGAGGGAGCTACGGTACCTGACAAAATTTTGCCTTGGTCTTTGCTGGCAACTTCTCTTCCCACACCTCGCAAGTAGATGAACCACAAGGCAGGCACTGTGGGAGAAAAGTCCCCTCCACTGTAAGAGAAGATCAAGTTCATGATCACTTGAGGAACCTGAACATACACAAGCCTATGGGACCTGACAAGATACATATTAGAGTCCTGAGGGAATTGGCTGATGTAGTTGCCAAGCCACTCTCCATGACATTTGAAAAGTCACGGCAGTCAGATGAAATCCTTGGGGACTGGAAAAAGAGAAACATTGCATCCATCTTAAAAAAGAGTAGAAAAGAGAACACTGGGAACTACTGACCTGTCAGCCTCACCTTTGTACCTAGGAAGATTATGAGACAGATCCTCCTAGAAGCTATCCTAAGGCACACAGAGAAGAGGGAGGTGACTTAAGACAGTCAGCATGGCATCACCAAGAGAAGTTTTGCCTGACCGAACTGGTGGCCTTCTATGATGGAGTGACTACATCAGTGGACAAGGGAAGAACCTCAGATGTCATCCATTTGAACTTCTGTAAGGCCTTTGATATGATCCTCCACAACATTTTTGTGGTGAGATATGGATTTGATGGGGCCAGTCCTGTTTAATGTCTTCATCAGTGACATAGACAGTGAGATCAAGTGCACCCTCTGCACGTTTGCAGATGACGCTAAGCTGGTGTGGTTGACATGTCTACGGGGCAGGATGCCATCCAGAGGGACCTAGACAAACTTGAGAAGTGAGCTTATGTGAAGCTCATGAGGTTTAACAAGGCCAAGTGCAAGGTCCTGCAGTACATTTGTTGCCAGGGCAACTCATAGTTATCAATACAGGCTGGGGGATTATGTGGTCAAGAGCAGCCTTGTGAAGAAGGACTTGAGGGTACTGGTGGATGAAAAGCTGGACATGAGCTGGCAATGTGCGTTCCAAGCCCAGAAATCCAATCACACGATAGGCTGCATCAAAAGAAGCATGGACATCAGGTTAAGTGAGATGATTTCACCCCTTTGTTCTGCTCACAGAAGACCCCACCTGGAGCACAGCATCTAGCTCTGGAGTCTTCAGCAGAGGAAAGACATGGGCCAATTGGAGTGGGTCCAAAGGAGTGCCACAAAAATGATCAGAGGGCTGGAGCACCTTTCCTATGAGAACAAGCTGAGAGAGTTACAGTTGTTCAGTCTGGAGAAGAAAAGGCTCCAGGGAGAGATTATTGTGACCTTTCAATACTTAAAGGAGGCCTATAAGAAATATAGGGCAGACTTTTTTATAGGGTCTATTGTGATAGGACAAGGGCTAAAGTTAGATTTACATTAGATAAAAGGAAGAAATTTTTTGCAATGAGGGTGGTGATACACTACAGGCTGCCCAGAGAGGTGGTATATGGATCGTTTAGCTTGTAGTTCATAACTAAGTGTTGGTGGTGTCTAGTGCATGGAGGTGACTCACAGGTAATTGTAAAAGTGACTCAGCCTTGGATCCCCTTGAAGCCCTATCTATGCAGAGACAACCCATGGGGAGCTGTGGAGATAGCTCAGCTCCAAGCTGTCTATAAAGCACAGACCAAACAGGTCAGTGTTGAACCATGCAAAGAACCGAACTGAGCTGAGCCTTGAAATCCCTCAACAAATCATATGTCCTGAATCTCAATGCAAATCACTATTCAGTTACCTGAGAAAGTAAGATAAACAGAACCTGGAGCATTTCAGTGTTTCAACTTGACAACCTAGTGTACACAGACGGCATAATCCAGTCCGGCATAATCATGTAAAACGGGATAAAAACCCTATAGGTTCGGGTTAGGAATTGGGAGTTACCTCTCCAACGCTGTATCTTGCCTGTGTGGAGATGGTTCTCCCTTGGCTGGGACACTGGCCAAGGTCACTTCTGGGATTGAGAGCCATTATTTTGAGGGGTAAGTGAATATTTAGCATGCTGTAAGTTTTTAACCAGGCACAGCTAACGAACACATGCATAACATTTAGCACACTTTTTAGGTTGTAGTAGTGCATCCTTCCATTGTATCCATATAAATCTGCATTAGTGGTGCATTAAACTCATAAGTGAACATAGTGTTTACTTGAGCCTTGCAGTTAAACCTCCGAGTGAAGCATAAATACAGTTTATGCTTGAGCTTTGCAGTCTTTCACCACAGGTGGTAGAAATCCCATCCCTGGAGATATTCAAGGTAAAACTGCATGGGCTTCTGAGCAACCTGATCTAGTTGAAGATGTCCCTGCTAATTGCAGGGTGGATTGGACTAGATGACCTTTAAAGTTCCCTTCCAACCCAAACTATTCTATGATTCTATGACTAGAACTAGTCAACTGTTTTTTGGTCTAGAGAGCATTGCTACATCAAAGCAGACAAGTAGTTATTACTAGGTGTCATGGCTGACTCTAAGTAATTTTTGAACATATATAATCACCATCAATATGCTTTCTTTATTGTTCTTAAGAAATGCTACCATAAAAACACCTATTACTTGAAAATCCTGAATGAATCTGTTGAGATCAAAGTTTTCTCCCATGCCACTAGCTTGATATGGAAAAGGTACATCTGTTTCTACAGTCAGTTTTGAAACAAGAAAGCAATAATTCACATTATACCTGGTCATTTTCACTGCTCCAGCCCAAACGACCATTCATAATAGGATGAAGGACTGGCCTTTGGAATGAAGCCAGCATGAGATATGAATATAGGCCACCAGAGCGATTGTTATTTATTGCTCCTCCATTTCACCCTACTGAGCATACTGAGATAGCATTAATTAATAATCTATGCTGAATGTAAAACCTTTGATTCCATTTATATAATAATAGTTTTATATCTTGTTATATGTCATTAAAGTCAACATAATTATAATATCCGCTTTGCAATAAAAATCATTTTAATAGAACATTAAACAAAGGAGCATTAAAACAACACAGTACATGAAGTACATGGGCTTATATTTGCTGAAATGTTACCTGGGAGGTAAACTATGAACATGAGGAAATTGGCAGATAGCAACTGTAACACGGGCACTTGCTTATGTTATAAACTGGCCAAACAATGTGCAGGATGACTAGAAGGCTGCAAATATGACTACTCTACTATCTCTGCTAATAAAACCACAATATGCATTATAATTAATGACTATCTTACTTTCTTAAATCTTAACTTTTTCCTTCAGTTTCTTCTCTGAAATTTAAAAACCAAAAAAGTTTCATGTTAACTCTTATGAAGCCACACAAAATGCATAGAAATTGTTAAGTCAATTCTAGCATTCGGTCTTAATTTGTAAATGAAGAAGGATGACAGGTTCTTGTGGTTGGATTAGGTGATATAAATGATAAATTTGCAGGAATTTCCATGAGGAAAGAGTTTTTCCATATTGAAAAAACATACAAGTCAGGATTGGATTAAGTTCCTTCTATCACATTAAAGTCTGTATTCTACAAGTCCATTTACCATTTTCTAGGCTGCATAAGTTGTTTTGCAAGACTGAATGTCAAACTGTTTTCTCAAAAAAAAAAAGAGAAAGGAGTTATTCTTCTATTTCAGTCCTCCTCTTATCTGCCTAGTGGTGTTCAGTAGGCTTTAATGAAGATCTTCTATATTTGCCAGATATGGTTCCTGTGTAGCTAGTCTAATTGCTTACATTATGCATAGTGCAATGGTATTATCTCTCCTACCACAAAATACATAAACATATAAAAAATAAATATAATGCTGTTGGAAGAGGGCAACATTTTTATGTTTTTTTGTTTTAATATTTGTTTTAGGAAATAGCTGATTGGTTCATTTAGAATTCTAATCTCTCATTTCTCTGAATTATTGGTATAACAATTCAAACTTGGAGGCTAATCACTTGATTGAAGGGACTTCATCTAGTCTTCTGGATTAGAAGACAGACCTTTATACGAAAACTATTTTCATGATACTAAAACACAAGTAGAAGCTTATTTAACTATTTAGGCAAATAACATCAGGAGGGACAATCTTTTCATGCTTAGAGGATCATTCCTGACCTTTACATATGACATGGTTTTCAGGTATCTTGCACAGCCAAGATGCGTGGCCAAGGACTGATCACTGCATGCAGAAACCAGGGAGGCAGAAGGAGCAATGGTGGGCAGAGGAAACCCCATAACATGTTGAAGGCAAGCATGACACTCAGGTCAGTGACCTCTAAAGCTGTCAAAGACTGAGTAGCTACTTGCTGTGGTGTGAAACCCAGAAAAGAGCCGAGCACTTCTCCCCGGAAAGCCTTGCAGACCAAAGGGGGCTGCCGACCAGGGGCTTCTTACAGGTTGCAGAAGGAAAAGCATAGCCTTGCAGTCCAATAAAACTTAAGCTGTTGCTGGTTGTGGTAGGTAAGCATAAATCATCAACCAATACACGTCAGATCTCTGTAGATGCAAAAGATGATAAAAAAATTACTCTGACAGTTTGCTGCTGTGTGATAACTTCAGCCCTACCAGATCCAGCAGTGGTATACAAGGGCTACTGAGGGTACTGCGGTTACAGTTTGCTGTAACTTCTGTCAAGCTGGCTCTAAAAACAGCTTTAAGAGAAACAGTCACTTATCTCTGTCTTTTGTGGGGCAGCGAACAATAAATATCTGACTACGTAAGTGTTTTTATGTTGTGTTCAGTGTGTGAGTGCGTGTATTTATGCCCTCAGATGAATATTGTGAACTTGATGCTACAAAACACAGGGCAAATGCAGTATTAGAAGGTCCTCAACACCTTGTGCTGAGCATGTCCAGGTGCCATTTCTCTCATCTGTCCTCAGAATAACAGAGGCCTCTGGAGCAGATACACCCAAATGATAAATGAGTTTGTTAGTGCTCTTGGTAGCACACATTCACTTGCATCCCAGG
The DNA here is from genome assembly GCA_013396935.1 of Baryphthengus martii. Taxonomy (NCBI): domain Eukaryota; kingdom Metazoa; phylum Chordata; class Aves; order Coraciiformes; family Momotidae; genus Baryphthengus; species Baryphthengus martii. Next base: position 40,021 of record VWZK01010603.1, read on the forward strand.
GAAACAAAAATGTTTATAATTAAGATTCATTTCACAGTTCTCATGGGTTTTGTAACACAGCCTGTATAAATATACACAAATATGTATAAATAAATGATCCTGACACACTAAATCTTTAATAATTATTATTTTTAAATCAATAAAAAAATACTGTTTGCTCAGTTACCTTGTACACATTTCCAAAGCCATAGATACAAAACTGAAATGGCTATTTTTGGCTTTGACAATGTGAAAAAAAAAAAAAAAAGAAGCTTGTTTTATTTATAAAATAAATGGTATTCCCACTCCTAAATGCAAGGCACAGAGTATGGGGATGGAGAAGCTAAGCTTGGAAATCTGGATGCAGTTTCTTATTCATAGCACAGATACATTATGACCTTTACACATTGGCATAGTAGCACAGGATTGTTGTTATGCACTTTCTGGAAGGTACTCATCTCTATTCCTATTTACTGGAGAACAAAATAAAGTGACAAGTAAATTAAAGGGAAAAAAAAACCAACCTCACAACCTAAATTCAAAAATCCAGAAAAATTATGCTAAAATCCAGAAAGTTTTTTTTTTCCAGTTTAAGATATGTCATTACACTTATCTCTTTTACAGCAACACTTAGAAGCTACACCCAAGATCAGAACAGAAATACAGTTGATCATTATACACTGACTTTAAATTACCATTCACCACTACAGTAATTTAAGTTCATTAGAGCATCAGCTTCATAATGACTAGATATGTTTGAAATACACAGATGTCGGCATGGAAGATAAAAGAAAGAATCAAATCAAAAAGAGGTGTGTTTTTTTTTCTCTCAGGTGAAATAAAACCTACTATAATAATACATTGTACAGGTGTAAAGGAGTTAAAGTTATAATTTTATCTATTATACATATACTTACATTACATTGCCTGACTTCAGCTGGTTCAAATTAGTTAGGAGTAACAGATGGAAATCACCCTGAGGTTAATATCTTTTCCCTTCTGAACTGCCAACTTCCAGCAGATTTTTTATATTCTTAAATTTGCTGTGCTACTGCTTGGAAATTCACACTGTAAGCATTTTTCTTCTTTTTCTTTTTTTTTTTTATCATTGCTGTTTATATTCTTCATTATATATCAAGGGTATCATGCCTTTTTATTCATTATATTCATCATAACTATTGTGGTATGGTTGTCCTCAAGAGTCTGCTATTTGATTACTCTTACAAGCATCTGCTATCAGTTCTGCATTTCTCACAGCAAGTATTCTGAACATACCTGTCTATCCTTTGCAATTCATCCTTCACACATTGTTTTGATTTTCACTAAAACCTTACCAGAAATCATATGACAGTTATTTTAACGCAAAATATTGAATGCTTAATCTGCTGTGTAAGATATTAAATGCATGCTTAAGGCATTGAAATGTGTGTTCTTATACTATGTAAGTATGCAAAGCTTTATGATTGGTTGATAATGTTGTATATCAAGCAATTGAAATGTTTCTACAATCTGAATAATGTACACAAACCCAAGAAGAGATACACTGGACAATATCATCCCTATTTTGTAGTGGGAAGACTGTAAACTGTAAAATAGTCATGACTCCATTTTGCCACTATCTGATGAATATATGTATAAGTAAAGATAATTTCAAATACACACATTTGCTTAAATACTTAAATATGCTGCCCAATTTCACGGATTATAGTAGAAGCAAAAACTGAACAAGATCTAGTTCATTGTACATATCCTCAGACTGTCTCTTCCTAATAAGAAAACCCTTCTAGACAGGAGTCCTGTAAAGTCTATGAAAACATCCTGTAGTGTAGAATGAAACATACAGAAAACTGCACATAGCTCCAATAATCTTAATCTTCAATATTCTTCTCAAAAAGAATTCATCACTCCTGATACTGCATAGAGCACAGGTTTTGCTTAGAACTACTCAATACCAGTGTATTCTTTGAGTTGCAGAGGTAAGTGCTCAATAAAGCCCCACAGAAGATCAGGATTATGCATGTTAACGTAAATCTCATGTGCATGAGCATTATAATACCATCCTTAATTATGCAGACAACATTGAGGTATTTTAAACACTTGTCTGCAACACCAAAAATTGAGGGGTTAGCATAATAAAATTTCCTCAGTTATATCAAACACAAAAACACGCACTTGAAAACAAGCCTTTCTTAATAAATAGTAAAAGTGTAATTAATAAGGATAAATTCACTAAACACATCTTTAGCACTTGAATTACTAGAATAGGAGGTTTACATTGTGCTCACCTGTGCAGATTAGGAATAAAGGGAGAATACTTGGTCTTTGACTTTCACAAACAAGTACTGAGAGCAGAGACACTGGGACTGATAACCTTTCAGTACTATTTCATCTTCTGATGAGAACTACACACTGGTGTTCATAGGTTCATCCCTGCATTTCTTAACAGCTTTATCCCTTCTGCTCCTTTCTTCTCAAATCTTCCATCTGGCCTCCTTCTTCCTTAGTTTTTGGTTTAGTCATATTGAGCGCCAGGTTATTAGGTTTCAGTTTCTACTCAATTTTTGACATTCTCTTTATATTTGTTTCCAGTGATAAAACAAAATAAAACAAAAAACCTCCAAAAATATGATCTGTACAATCAATACAGGCACTTTGTGTGGTCCACAGGAACCCAGCTATAGATTCAAGGACTCTGTGCCCCCAGATTGAAGCATGACCAATGGGATTGAAATCTTTGAAGATTTTAAATTTTTAATGCAACCAACTCTTCAGAGGGCATGTGTGAACTGCAGTATTAAGAAATAAAAGCCTTTAAATTTGACCTACTTGTGTAGACTTTTGTAATACAGAGCCTAGACAAAAGAGTCACATTTCCTATATGGGTCCTCTCTCTACTACATGTCAAGTCCTTTCATTACAGCAGAAAAAGAAGCAGAATTTTCAAAGAAACTTTTCCCAGTTTTTTTCTTTTATAATGGTGCAACAAAGTATTTTCCTGCATTCTAATCCATAAAAATGCCTGGATAGCTTTATTCCTTTTTCCTTTTTTTTTTTTATCAACCTACAGGCTGGGAAATTTTAGTCCAGATGGCTGAAGTTTGGCAAAGTTATAAACAAACAAAATCAGGGTCTTAAAAATGGAAGCGATGGGCAACGTTACTAATTAGGAATTCTATATTTATTTTATCCAGCTGTCTCCTCTTTTCCATTCCCAAATAAAAGTAACCAGGAAAACAGAAAATTGATGTTGGTAGAAGATAATGGGTTTGGGACTTTGTTTGGGGAAAGGAGTTAATGAAAACCTGTGCATTAATATCTATACATATTTTTGGGTAACTATCTTCCCTGAAAATGTCAATCTTCTTTCCAAAACACCTCTAAAAATGTCATTGTTTGAGTTATTCTAATTATGTTAATGTTATCTATGTAGGTGTAAATGTTTGACAGCTATGTACATTCTAAAGTGTGAACTGTTCCATTGACTTTTACATCTCACTGTCCAGCTTTATAGGTTTACCACTTGTATCCAAATTCAATGTCAAAACGTAAGACAAAGTAATGTAAAATGGGAGTGAAAATGTTGGTGACATTCTAAACTTTCAGTTCCTAGTTTCAGATATCTTGTTTCATCGTCTTTTTATATGACTTCTTTACATTTAGCACTTGGAACCTAGTTGTATCCATTCTGTAAGCAATCCATCAAGCACCCACCATACACTGATGGACAAGTATAACTTTTACTCAGACCTGAGTGCCTTTCTGTTGATTGGCTCCATCCTAAAGGCACTTTTGATATTATGGTCTTTATTTGAACTTTTGAGATCTGTGTTTGCTGGAGGAGGTTTACAGTCTGCATCTCAGATGTGGTAATAAGGAAAAGCTGGAAAAAGACAACCATGGAGCCACAGCACCATCAAGTGACAATTGCCTCTGTCACTATAAAATCTGCTTCATGAGCACACATAAGTTAGTCTTACTTTTGTCTCACCATCTCTCTGCCACGGATAATGAAAAAATACATTTGTTAAGTTAAAAACAACGGGTTAAATAATTAAATTGCACTTCTGATTTCATTATTTAAAGTGGAACTTTATTCTATTATTCCTTTCGTACTGTGGTTTTTGGAAATATCATAACACATTTGTCTTGGAGTATACAGCAGAAGGTTGCAATCAAGTGACTGGGCTTCCTTTTCAATCAGTTTTACTACACAAAGTGACATTGGGTAAACCATTTTGCAGTTCTGTGCTTTAGTTGTCCTGAATAGAATGTAGAAATTCATAGCTACCTTTGCTTTAAGTGAAGATATACAACTGACACACATTATATCAAGGCATTAGAACACCTTTATTGTATTTTTAATTTCTTTTCTGTTTCTCTAAGGAACTTGGAGAGACTCAAACTGATAATATCATCCATGTGGTCATGCAGAGACAAACATGAGTATTCACAGGAGCTTTCTGAAGCCCACATTAGCACTTCCAGTAGTTCCCATGTTTCATCAACTCTACCAAGCAGAGAATAGACCACACACCAGAAAATTAGTTCTTCTTTTTATCAAATCCCAAAGAGGACTTGAGGACATCAGAGGACATGAGAATGCTGAGCGAAAAGCAAAGCTGATTGTCTTCTTCCACTTCTCCCACAGTCTGGAATTTTCTAGCACCTACTTTGATTCCATATGTAAAACCACCTTTGAGCTGTGCTATCTTAAGCCAGTCAAAGAGGCCTTTCAGACTACGTCTTTTTTTCACATACAGAGTCTTTCTGTCCAGAGAAAACAATAGGAAAATGGGGGAAAATTATCTTTGTGTCACAGGTTACAGGAGGAATGAAAGCCTAAATTGACAGTATCTTTTCAAATAGCTTAACTCCTTCATAAACATTCTATCATGAATGGAGAAATATGACAAGATGTTTTTACTGCCCAAAATGATTATAACCTAGAAGGCGGCTTTATTGACCATTAATATATCATATATGTGTATACAGAGAAATATATAAAATATGTATGCATGATGTAGATACATTTATATTATAAAAATGTATCAGGGGATTTTTCACCTTCATGAATCTTGTGAGCTTTATTCTCAGACTTGTCCACTTAATAGTGGAACAATAAGTAATGCTATCTCAAATATTTCATTCAAACACCAGGAGCAGATTCAGGAACTAGATGTATGCCACCATTTACGCTCATCCTTGATTCTTGAGAAGTCAAAGCGTGAGGGAGAGTAATTTGAGTTAATGTCTGTTAAACTATCAGTAAGTAAATAATATCAGACATTAGCTGGCTTCCTGAGGCCAAAATTTGCAATTCTGTTAATGTCCCAGACAATCTGACTGAAGTAATTGGATATAATCGGAAACAAATGTAGCCTCTCTCTTGCTTGGGGGTGCCTTGCTCTTGCTAGGTAACTATGTCTTGTAACCCCTTGAAGGAATACACACGGCTCCAGACAGATGGACATGGGCTTTTGGATGACACAAATCCCTCAGAGAAATTGTGAATGTAAACAGATCTTGTCTAAGCCACAGCATTCTACATAAGGTTTTGCAAATGGAGAAATGTTATGTGTCGTTAAAATATGGGAAAAAAAATCTTCTCTGTCTCTTGGGAAAAATATTGATGTGATGGTGGTAGAAATGACAATATAAGATAGAAGTACTCAGATTCCATAAACATTTTCTGTAGATTTCTGAAATACGTGATTTCCCACTATGTTCAGTCTGCCTGTACATCTGGTCCCAAAACATGATTTGTGATTTTAATATGGTTGGTGAGACGTAAGCTAATATTTTCCTCTGGTGGAGATAAAACATTCAATGTAGGAGAAAAAAAGAAAAAAAAAAAAATTAGAGAGAGAAACTCTAACAATTATGTGAAATGAGAGACTATATCCCAAGGAAATACTGTGACAATATCCCAGGGAAATACATTTCCTAATGTTGCTGCCCACAGATCATCCTGAAATCTCTATGATCTTTATATTTAACAGCTGAGTGGACTAGGGGGACCTTACTGTTTCAATTATTCTCCTGCCTGGAACTTCATCCTGTTTTGATGCTGGTTACTTTTTTCAAAATTCATCTGTTGAGCTTTTGCATTAAACTTTAGTCAGAGCAACAACAACAATAAAACAAAACAAACCAAACAAACAAACAAAAAACCTGTATAAAAAGAAGGGCTTTTTTTCTAAGCATATCAAAGGTATTCTAGGAGTCCAGCAATCACCAGCTTTTCTACAAAGCAGTCTCACCTGTCTGTGTCACTGCATTCACAACACACTAATTTTCCATTAAGACACCTAATATTACATGTCACATAGCAGCCAAAGATTTACAATGCTGAGCAGCTTCTCTAGCAGCTGTCACTGTTTTCTCCTCTGGTACAGTATGTAGTATGAAAGTTGTAATCAGCTTGCTTTCATTTAATTTCCTCTGAAGTCATATATGCTGTATGTAACATGCTATTCTGTCTGACTGACATGTCTGCTAATTTCCCAACACAGACACCCCAAAAACCACCATATTAAGATGTCCGGATTTAATCTGAAGGATTCAGCTCTTGCTTGTTGAGAATATCATAGACTGCATCAATCAAAACAGGAAAATAACTCTCTGCAGTTTTATGGGGGAACTTAAATAATAGACTGTTAGGACTTCTTGATTAATGGAGCTCTTTTGGCTTTACAATGTGAACCCCAGGTTTTGGTTTGATATATTTTTTCAACCCCATGAAAGTGGGTTAAAAATTTTATTTAATCCTTGGGGAGTAAGGCCCAAAAGAGTGTTTTTGTTGTAGAGTAACTGATTGCCAGTTTCTTCAGCTCTTACAAAGATGTCTCTAGAGATGTGATATTTGATAGGTACTTATTTTTATAACCCAGAGCTCTGAAAGGGTCCAGAGGGAGACAGGCACATATTTCTTTGTGAATTTTTGAATGGCAGGGTGATGACCTCTTGTGCACACCACATGCCAGCTCTGGGGCTTACATATATTGTTCTTTCTAAATGCTGAGCTCCTTATAGAGGCGAATGATCCAAGAATGAGGTAGGCACTGTGACAGTGGAGTTTGCACTTTATCTTTGTAATGGTGGCTCTGAAAATAGAATTAAGGGTACTACGTCAAAATTTTGGCCCAAAAGCCTTAGATTAGACATGCTGTGATGAGGTAATAGAAGACACCATGGACTGGGAGGAAGATTGAAGTCACGGACTCCTCACTACTCCATGCTCTGAGGAGAGGTGCAAGGTGGTTATTCTTTCAACAGCTTGGAGACTCCATCCTGAAAGCAAGCATGTGTGGCCTCTCCCATACCGATTGTTCCCTTGTAAGATAGCAAGGGACATAAGATGAAAAACGTGATGTACTCTTCCCTTTGCCTGCATATCTGCCAAATTCAGGACACCCTAATTTCCAGTTTTAGGATTGCTTATGCATCTTATCCTCAGTCTTATGTATCCAAAATGTACAAATAATATAGGAGCAGGGACTGGACATGAGACTTTCTTTTTTTTTTCATTCTTTTCCTCCTTACTTTGTGCTTTGGCTCACGCTCCCATTCTCTGGCCAATTACAGTATGGTTTTTTTCTGTATTTTGGTGGCACTACAATGTCAGTTATTGCATATATCTTCTTCAGAACAGCCAGTTTTGGGTGCTTAAGAGAGATGAAAAATATTTAATTTGATCCCTGCTTCAGGGAGATCTGACACCCCCTCTCTGAGCTGTGGAGACATGTTCAAGTCAAAACTGATTTTCTGAAGTAAACTTCTTGCTTCTCCCTGCTTACTGTGTCTTTAGTTTATGTTGCAGTGAAATATGCAAGTTAGATGCCTATTGGATCAAACAAAGGCTATTCCAAAAGAAAGCTGTCCAAAATTCTTACAGTGTAGAGCCTGATGCCTCAGCACTAAATATTTCCTTTTTACAGATTTACCAGTATTGCCCTGCTAGCTGATGTGGGAAAGAACCAGGGAAGATGGTGATCATACTGGGAGGGGCAGCACCATCATCTCTGTTAGCTTTTCCCCACTGCTGCTTTTCATGAAGCCTGATTGAAAGGACTTACATTCAGTGTGCTCTGCAATTAGCCTGCTTGAAGGACTTCTGCAGAGGAATGTCCTCTTTCAGATCTAAATGTTGCTTTTAATTTAAATTGGGAATGGGTTTTTCAATTGTCTGACCTTTAAAACCAGAGTATTTTTCCCAGAGCAACAACTGACTTTTAAATTATACAGTAAAGAGAAGAATCATCTTAGGAAAATCAGAAATGTTCTCACTAGGTTCTAGCTAATAAAGGATAATAATTTAGTTGCATGTATAATTATATTTATATTTATCTTACGTAGGAATACAACACTGACATTTATCATGAGGTGATCTTCTATCACATTTGGAGTCCAAAGAAGCTAATGAATTGATTATAGTAAAAATGGGAATAAATGAAATAGATGGTCCTACAGAAACAGAAATTGGAGTCTCAATTTAGTATTACTGAAGTACATTTTTTTCAGCTCATAATCTATGTCTATATCACTCTTGAAAGAAAAATCTTATAAACTGAATCAAGCAAGATGATCAGCATTGTTTGACAGGTCCCTTCTAGAAGTGTAACAGTGCACTCCCTCAGTCTAATTTTGTACAAACCAGATAGATAAAGAATGACCTGAGGTTTCTGTGGCAGGTGATTATTAATAAAGTTTCTAATTCAATGGAACACTCAAAATCCAAAGAACTATTCTTAATTGATAACATTACTTAATTAATTATATTACTAAAGTAAGTGAAAAAAGCTAATTTAATTCTACTGTTCTGAATTCTGTGAGAAAGTTGTTATCATTTAGGAATGGTTTCAGATTTTTCATGTTATTCCAATACAAGATACTTGTGTTGGTGATACTGGGAAATCAGAAATATAATTGTAAAGTAAGGAGCTTGGGAAACAGAAAGACTGAAAAATGTTGCACAGTTAAGATTTTATAAGGAAAGATAATTAGATTTATTCACTAAATAAAAATGATTTATCTTTCTAGGACCATGGGATCATGGTCCTAGAAAGTACTATGCTACTGAAAAGAGCATATTTTACCATTAAAAACAGACTTACTACACATTTGGCCAAGATTTCTTTTAAAAGTGACTAGTAGTTTTACATATTTAAAATCTAATAATACCTCCTGAGCTATTGGAAATCAGTATTATTCTTAGAATACAGGGGTATTTTTTGAAGTTTAGCTCCTTAGTTTGTAGGCTTTTTAAACTTGAATCACAAAGCTGAAATTACATGAACTTCTAAAATGAAACCTGATCATTATTTTACATTTTATTTTTCATGATGTTTTGGGTTTGACTGAGATGGAGTTAATGTTCCCCATAGAAGCTCTAATGGTGCTGTGCTTTGTATCGGGAGGTAGATAAGATGCTTGCATTTTGGCTGCTGCTGAGCAGTGCTTGCACAGCACCAAGGCTGTCTTTCCAACATCTTCCCCCTGCCCAGTGAGATGGGGTGGACAAGATCTTGGGAGGGGACACAGTCAAGACAGCTGACCCAAACTGACCAAAGAGATATTCCATACCGTCTGATGTCAGCTTAAGTATAAAAGTGAAAGAAAGGAGGAGGAGGATGGGGGCATCTGTTTGTGAAGATGCCTGTCCTCTGAGCAACCGCTATGTGTACTGAAGCCCTGCTTCCCAGGAAAGACCAGATATCGCTTGATAATGGGAAGGAGAGAATAAAATCTTGTTTTGCTTTATTTCGCGCATGGCTTGCTTTTTGTTTTTTGCTATTAAGCTGCCTTTATCGTACCCCATGCACTCCTCCCATCTTATTCTCTCCACCCTTCTTGTGCTGAGGGAAGCAAGGGGTAATGATAGAGCAACTTGGTGGGTACCTGGCACTCAGCCAAGGTCAACCCACCACACATTACTTGTGCTATTTGCAGATTTCAAGGATAAATCTGTCAAAAATTACTAGAAATATATTCACTTTCCAAATATTTTAACAACCTGTCAGCTGTTTCCAGAGTTTTCTCAGCCTCCAGATTTTGATTCCCAAAAGATCTGAAGACACCCACTGGCATACCCAGCTTCTTCTGTATCTCTTGGTCAAACGGCTGCATGAAAATGTAAAGTGGAAAGAATTCCCTGGATAAAATCTTGATGTCATTCTGCTTCCCCTAACATAACAGTTCAGTGAAATTATGAAGGGAGAGATTGTAATTTTATACATCTACATTGTAAATTACTTGAAAATAAGATGGAGACTGTGAAGTTTTCTGGAATCTATCTATCAAAGACTCTCTGTATGCAAAACAGTAAGTAAAAAGATGACCATTTTATACCATCCTTTTTTGGAAGTTTTGAAGTGCTCTATAAGCATGTCTTCAGCATAACGGTCCTGATACTCTGAGATTTCAAAATGTTTGAATGTGTTCATCTACTGTATTTTCCTCCCAAAGTGACACAGTGGAAAGGATGCAAAGGAAAAAAAAAAATTCTAAGGAGGAAAACCAAAATTATTACTGCTCCAAATTTTTGAAGCTAAATGTGTGAAAGTATTTGGATCTTGCTGCTGGTATAAGTCACCCTTGGATAATACACAGAGTGGATTAGGCCGGTAAAACCTGGCCCTCAAATAGAGGAGGAACCCATATTCAGCATTTTTAAAGCACCATTTTGATGCTGGATGACAATGGCTCCTTTCAAAATGAGAAAGAGAGGGTCATTGTATTGACCTTTCAATAGAGATCAGCCCTCCTGCAGTTGCAGAGTACAGCAATAGATCCTGTGGTACAATATATTTCTCATTGGCAAAAATGCTGAAAATGACTAAATGTGTCTCTGTGTGTTCCTTCTTGCCCATGCTATTACCAAGCCATAGAGAGGGAGGACAAAGGCTAAATTCCATTTGAGGTAATGGGCTGAGGTTGTTCGGATCATTACTTCAACTGTCAGTGAGCGTACTGCACACTTTCTTCACAGAGGGCTGATACTTATTCCGTCCTCAGAACAGCAGAGCTTGATGGTGCTGCCTGTGGTATGTTCATTCCCTGGGCTACCGAGCTATGCTAAGGGCTCTATTAGAAAATAGACTTGTTTTCTATGCCCAGCAGGTGTGGATGAATAACACTCCTCACTACTTTGAGTGTGAAAATTATGAAGCTGATCCACAGAATCACCTTGAGACCCACATTGTTCATGTTTTAATGGGAAATATATATTTGACCTTGGTGTCAGGGAAAGTTATGGAATGGATCATCTCGAGTGCCATCACACAGCACATACAGGACAACCACGTGATCAGGCCCAGTCAGCATTGGTTTATGAAAGGCAGGTCCTACTTCACTAACCTGATCTCCTTCTATGACAAGGTGACCTGCTCAGCGGATGAGGAAAAGGCTTTGGATGTTGTCCACTTAGACTTTAGTAAAGATTTTGATTCTGTTTCCCACAGCATTCTTTTAGAGAAATTAGTGGCTTATGACTTGGATGGGCATGCACTTCCCTGGATAAAAAAACTGGCCGGATGACTGGGCCCAAAGAGTTGTGGTGAAGAGAGTTTAATCCAATTGGCAGCTGGTCACAAGTGGTGTTTCTCAGGTCTCAGTACTGGGTCTTGTTCTGTTTAATATCTTTATCAGTGAACTGGATGACAGGATTGAGGACACCTTCAGTAAGTTTACGGATGATATCAAGTTACGCAAGAGTGTTCAGCTGCTTGGGGGTAGAGAGGCTCTCCAGAGGGATCTGGACAGTCTGGATAGATGGACTGAGGCCAATGGTATGAGATTCAGCAAGACCAAGTGCCAGGTCCTGTATTTGTGTCACAACAGACCCATGTAATGCAATGCAACAGCCTTAGAGAAGAGTGGCTTGAAATCTGCCCGACGATATAGAATCTGGGAGTGTTGGAAGAGCCAGGTGAACGTGACCCAGCAGTGTGTTCAGGTGGCCAAGAAGGCCAACAGCATCCTGACTTATATTAGGAATAGTGTGTTCAGCAGGACTAGCAAAGTGATTGTGCCTCTGTACTGTTGAACCTCAAACACTGTGGTCAGTTTGGGCTCCTCACTGAAAGAAGAATGAGTCATTGGAAGATGCTATAAATAGACTGGGTTACCAAATTTTATAGAGGCTTGGAAACCTGTCTTCTCAAAATTGATATTTCATTCAAAATCTTGTAATGGATTAAATTAGTTAATCACAAACATCACGGAAAATACTTAGATATCAACAGAAGCATTTAAAATTCTACTGAGATCCACAAAGATTCTTAAAAGCTATTAAATATTCTCACAAAGAGAAACTGAATTTGCAGAAAAAAAGTGTATTTTTTCAGCATTAATTTGCAACATTTTGAGATATATTTCATACATTTGTAACAGTCACTCTACACTGCAAATTCTTGACAGAAGAACTGTGACAATTCCACACATATTATTTACTCTGTCATAACATTGGATTTCAAATAAATACCCTAATACCTAAAGCAGTTTTGGTTATTAAGGTGACTGCTTGTGCAGTGTCCAATCGAGGGATGTCTCATATATGATTTTTAAGAAACATGTTCATGATGAACCTCCCAATTTGCAGGTTCACCCATCAATACATATTATGAAATAAACAAGCACTTGGGCAGGCTTTAAGGTAAACATATGTTTTTCTAGACCATTTTCCTCGTAGTGTTCTTTTGGGGTGAATACTGCTACAAATGCAGGTGCAACAATATAACAGGCATTCAGAAAAACAGCAAATATTTATGCATACCTCTCTAGAATTCTTTGGGAGAAAGGAGTGAAAGCAAATAGCGTGCAATTAGAAAACAACCTTGTAATAATGAAAATAAAAGTCTAAAGAAGAGTGGAAAAATTTAGAATTCTGTTTGAAATATTATTTATCACTCAGAATTTTCTGAACTTTTAGAAAGGTTTCACATATCCAATTATTTGATAGCAAAGGACACCCCCATTCATGTTAGTCATTAAAGAGCCCCAAGAGTGTTATTATAAATTGTACGGCTGAGTAAGAGTAACTGATTGAAACTAGAGCAAATATGCTCCCGAGTTCTTAAAATTAATGTTTCCTTTTGATTTAACCCAAACGTTTGGTAATAACTGCCTAGGTGATCCCTATTTTCAGTTGCCTACTAATTATTTTCTTCTTAAAGTGAAGTGGTGTCAGGGATGTGCTGGAGTAATTTTTGACCTTTGAAATCAAAAGACACAGTTGATTACTATAAAGTCTAATTATCCCTTACGGAGATATTCAAAAGTGCTAACGTTGCTTTGAAGAAATTAGGATTCTCAGTGCGTACTTAATGAAGAGAGGAAGGCTACTCCAGGGGCTGAATTAGACCAGGTGACTAACTTCTGGTTTTCTACAATCTTGGTAGGTTTTAGCAACGCCTTTGAACAATTCCAATTTCTTGTAGAATGAGGCCAAAACACTCAGATATGTTGCTGGTTATTTAACGTAAAGAGACAGGACACAAACCTTTATTAATATCTGAAATACTTTATCTAATGTAGATCAGGGTATCATTCACTTTCTTTGCAACTAGGGCACACAACTTGCTCATGTTCAACTCCTTTTCCACCAGGACCTCCATGTCCTTTTCTGCAAAACTGCCTTCCAGATTGGTGGCCCCCAGCATATATTGGTTTATGGGGTTGTTTCTCCCCAGGTGCAGGATGTTAACAGTTCCCCTTGTTGAATGTCATGAGGTTCCTGACAGCCCATTTCTTCAGCTGTTGAGGTCCTCCTGGATGGCAGCACAATCTAGTGATGTATCAACCACTCTTCTCAGTCTGATGTCATTTACAAACTTGCTGAGGGTACTCTCTGCCCCATCATCCAGATCATTAATGAAGAAGATGTTAAACAGGAGTAGAGACAGTATTGGGTCCATTAGCATATCTGTTTCAATTTATCAGTGACATACCAGCAGTGGTATAATGAAAAAAATAATGGCTGTACTTTGACCTGAAAATATTTTGCCTTCTGAATTCTTACAATAATAGCCAGCAGCAGTACCCAAAACTTTGCCTTATTGAGGAATTCAAATGAATAAACTCCAGTAGTGAAAAGATAAAAACAGGGAAAAAAAAGTTAAAAAAAATGTAGCAAAGATAATAATCTGCAGGCTTATTCAGTAACCTAAACCTCGCATCACGGTAAGCCATTTATTTCAAGTGACATGTGTAGATCCCTGAGGCTTTGAGGCCACAGCTCATTTGTGTTGTTAGACAATGACACACAGACTAATGAAAGATAGGGAAAATATGAGAAAAATGGAGAAATCATGGGTGTAAAGGCAAGATAGCTGTCAGGAAACCATGCACGAACATGGGTAGCTTAAAAAGCCTATGTTTGAGTATAATATCTCAAAGTAATGTGACCTTAATAAACACAGTCTATTAAATCTTTAGAGTCAGTACAACTTCAGAGCTATTTACATGTAAATGATTGCATTTTCTTTCATGCAGTACTATTGGACAATTATAAGCATAGTATGTTGTTGTTGTTGTTCATGTGATTTATGTTCCAATAATGCTTAAAATCTACAGGAAAGAGCTAGTGGTGTCAGGAGAGCTTGGGACTCTCCAAAACCTGAATCTAAACAGATTCAAAGCCTTCATACTTTTGGAATTTTTTTCTAATTTCCTGATATGAAAGTGTATTGCCTTTAAGTATTGTCATACTTAGTTGTTCACTATAAGACATAATACATTCCACAGTTATCAAACACCTAGTAGACTACTGATTTAATATAATATAATGATAAGACACTCTGGTGAAAAAAATGAAACTGTGTTGAAGGGGTCTATATCATTAGCTACTTAGAAATACACAAGTTTTCCAGACTTAGTTCCACAGACAGATTCCAATAAATAAAAAAAAAAGATAAACAACAGGCAGCACTGATAACCATATACATGCAAATTTGGAGTAAGTTACCAGATGGTGAGGAACATAGCAAATCCTATGATCCATACTGTTATATATTAAAATTTATTAGCGTATGGAGGAGAAAATGAATAAAAGACAGCAAAACAGAGGTATATAACATGATGAGTGTTCCAGGTTTGTGTTGGATTCCCGAATACAAACACTAGTACATAACAACTCTACGTGAAAGCAGCGTTATTGGCTCCGTAAAACTATAAATCAACTTAACATACTGACCCTGCAATGGTGAAGGGTAGTTCGCCGAGCAGGAGGAAGGCTGATATCATGCTGCTCGGAGGGCGGTCGTCAGTCACGGTGCGTCCACAGGGCATCCCCTGGCTCAAGACGTGCATCACGCCAACCTCCACCTTCCCTGCACAGCATGACATATATATAGTCCTTCTCTGGGGGGACGGACCCTTTCAAAGGTCTGCGTCCATGCACGCGTGGCCAGTAGACTCATGGAGGCCGATCCCACGACACAGCAGTAACATAATCCAAAACACAACCACGCATGCGCGGGGGTCTTGGGGTACCTCTGTTGGTCTTTACTTCACTGTTCTTCAGCTTCCTCTGTGCATCCTCTGGCTGGCCTCCAGTGTTTTGGTTCCTCTTATAGGCTGCTAACTGCCAAGGACTGTTTTTTAACGTCTGGGTTCCTTCTTTAGCTACCTCCTGGCTCAGTCACGAGTTGTTTGCTCCAGCGTGTTACAACAACAGATTATTACTGTTGGTCCCTCATAGGCTGAGAAACACAGAAGAGTGCAAAAAGGATCGTCTTTCTATGCTCATAATCTCAGAAGAATTATGTGACCTAGTTCATTCTATATTGCTATTAAGAGCTCATAATCAGGCTAGATTTGGGCCCAATTTGATTATGAGAGTTCTGCAATTGTTCACAAGTCTGAAGACATGGCAATCTACATCGTTTTGGTAACAGGTACTTGAGAAACAAAAGTCTTCTTAACTGAGCTATTAAATCTAAACTCAGTGGGTTTTGTCTCCGTGCAACACTTAAATTTAAATTGTTTGAACTGGCATGCTAATCTGAGAGGTAGATGATTTTATCTTCTGTGCTCATATAGATGGTACCACTTTCTCTCCTTTCTAGCTTTACCATCTTGCATAGTTGGATACAAAGTTATTTATGACTAGATTATATCTTTTCTTGACTTATCAAAGATGTTGTCCACACCCACACCTATGCTCTACATAGCTTTCCCCAGCAAGATAATTTAAGAAGATTAAACAAGATTTTCTTATTAAATTTACCACAGCAGATTATAAACAGTAAGGATAATAGTCTTCAGTGAAATTTGGGGTGAACTGGCTTTCTGTACAGGACATGAACATAATACAAATTAGTTTGCTGTTTAAGCTGTTATTCTTGTTTTACCTAAGCGATTAAACCAAAATTTGGAATTCTGCAAACCATCTTCCTCCAAAAAGAAACTGCTGAAAAATGACCATACTCTCAGTTCCCTGAACAAAGGAAAAGATACCTCTTACTTGTGGTGTCAAACTCCTTTCAGGCTACATCTAACTTAAATGATCTCACTGTGGTGCCACCAGGGCTTTTATGATTGAATCTGGAGGTTCCCATCTGGTTCACTGGTGTCCTTTTCTACCTTGCCTCCACCATGCCCTGGGCTGTGCCTCATAGTCTTTATCAGATTTAGCTGCAGTGATTGCAAAGCTATTAGGCTTTAGTTATTTGTTCTACTCCTTCATAAGGCAGCATGTCTTGCCCTCAGCTAGTGCAGCTAAAGCCTGAAAATAACAATGTAAATGCAAATTGATGGCTGGTTTCAGTTAATATGCCAAGTTTATGAACAGTACAGTTTCTGCAATAACAGCCCCCAGAAGAAGTTAGAAAGGAAAAGCTCAAAGTAATAAGCTCTTCAGTCACCCTGGCTTTTTGATTACACGATTATATATGAATACATATCAGTACCCTTACACACCACTTCTACAAAAACAAAATAAAAATCTGCCTTTACTCATGCAAAGAACATGGTGTGGCATTCTCAGGAATGTGTCTTTGTTTTACCGTGATATATACTTAAGCTCAAGTTAAAGACTATTTTGTTTGTGTTATGCCTAGTCTTATGAAGAAATTTAAAGGCATTTAAAAACAGTTAGCCAGTATCAGTTGTGTGTTAGCCAACCCACAGCATTATTATTCTTTAAATATCAAAATGTAGTAAGTAGTAATTTAGGAGGAAAACATTTTGTGACGCAAAGTATAATATCATTTCACCCTTCAGTGAGCAATATAGCATAATCATGAAGATTATTAAAATACTGACAGCTGGACTGATAATGCCTTCCTTTCCCTGCCTGTCACCTAGACTATGCCCACACAGCCCAAGTCTACTTGCATAGATCTTAGTATTTAGCAATCTCATTAGTTTCATTTGGTCATAGGTTGCTTGCATAGTCTCCATAAAGTTTGCATGGTAAAAATTTTATTTGTATCATTATGTTAACTTCTTGCAGTCCAACAGTTCTGCAACCCCACCTCCTGTGCAGCATAAGTGTAACTATACACTACTTTTCTCCTAGTGTAACCCCATATTTCAAATAGGTTTATCCCCATCTGCCTTATGTAAGAATATAACTGGTATTAAAGTAGCTTTTGTAGCAGTGGACTTTTTTCAAATTGTTGATCTACTCAATAAATTGTTACTCCCCTTTTCAACTCAAGTAGTTATGACAGCACAATATTGCATTCCATTTTATTCAGTGGGTTGTGACATCCCATAACTGTGACCTTTTTTGTGGACATGCTTACAGTTGTCAGAAATTATGACCTGTAGTGATCCACAAAAATGCTATTGCATTATTTCCTGATAGTACAGGGTAGCATATAATATATCACTGCTGTAATAATAGCTTTTGATTTATTCAGTTCTCTGCCACTGTTTACAATTGGGAAAACAGAAAAACAGAATACAAATGGATCAATTTGTAGCACCTTCTTTGTTTGTTTGCAAAATGAATCCGTGTCATTGATGCAAGCTGTTTGCTTCTTTAGATACCCTATTATTTGAGTATATGTTTAAATTACAATTTTTCTCTAGGTATAACGACACCCATAGAAACACCTCCTTTCCAGACTACTCTGCACTCTTTCCATCAAATCTGACATTATGAATGTTTGAACATAAAAATAAATTGCATGATACTTCTAGTGCTTTTGTTAGCCCAAAGAGCTACTATAATTCATAGTTATAAGTCAAGCCATGAAAAACTATTTAAAATGAGGAAAAATGTAACTCACTCCAAAACTGCCATAATCCTTCCCTGCAGATTATTTCAGTGTAAATTTTCTGTAACATATGGATACTCGTCTGATCCGCATACATCTAAATATTTTGAAAATTGCGATGACTGTACACATAAAGGCTGAGCTTCAAACATTCTGCTGAATTTTTTTTTAAATACATTTTAATATAAGAAGCAACTTTATCTAACCCTTTATAAAAATTCTTTTGCATATTCCACAGCAATTAAAGCACAAAGAATGAATTACTTGCAGAAATATTCAGTGAGTTACTTAATGCATTGCTTAACGTTACTCAGAAAACAAAATATGTGAGAAATGAAATTTAAAAGGTCAAAACTGAAATGAAACAATTAAAACAAAAAGTTATAAATAAAACAAATTCTTTATCTCACTCTTTCTTTGCCTTCATTGTCACATTCGCACGCAGAATTTCACCTTTCTGCCCCAAACATGTTTTTTTCTAGAGTTGTGTGTGCATTTGGTTTTATTAACAACTCCACTAATTAACAGCTTCAGACTGGGCAAAATCTGCAAACCAGGTAGCCTTTCCGAACATTTTCTTTTTTTTCCGTCCTTTTACTGCTCTCAGATCTGTAGTTATTAACACAGCGTTTGAATATATCAAATGTCTGTATATTACAGATGTCTTTGGGGGTGAAAGACCACAGCTCCTTTGTCAGGTACCATCACTTCAGAATCTTTCTTTCTCCTTCAAAGTACATGTCACAAGGGACAAAAAAAGATTAGACTTTCTGATGCTCTTCTTTACACGTGTAAATAAGATGTTGGTTATCTTCAGTTTGTTTTTTTTTTTCCCTTTTGTTTCCTTAATTATTATCTTCCTATGGGAAGCCAAAGTAATTTTCTTTAAAATAAATAGAGTACAACATTAGACTTTTTTTTTTCTTCCTTTTTTTTTTCCTCTTTAAGAAGTTGTTTAATCAGATCTGTGGAAGTGATGGGGGAGTATACTAGTCTCTAACCTTGCAATTATTTCGAGTTTTTTGAGCCTATACACAGCTATTCTCTGTATTCCTCAGTGTCCTTTACAATAAGACTATTACAGCAAAGAGCTTGACTGAATTGTGACTACTCCTAATGTTTATTCATAAGCTTTTGCTTTTGAAATTAATTCATAAGGTCAGTCAGGGAACACTTATATGTATGATTATGCATCCATAGACTTCTTAAGAACAATCTGCCACCATGTAACAGAGCACACCTTAGGGCAGGGCCAGGGGCACCTGCAGGAATGGTCTGACAGCAATCCCATGAAAGTCACCAAGTACAAATGCCAACTGCTGCCCTGGGGAGGATAGGGTCTCTGCACTGGGCTAGGCTGAGGACTGAGGGGCTGGGGAGTGGCTTTGTCAGAAAGGTCTTGGAGTGGCACTGAACAGCTAGCTGAATGTGAGCCCATGGTATGCCTTGGCAGCAAAGGCAGCCAACAGCCTCCTGGGCTGCATGAACAAGGGCATGGTTCATAGATTGAAGGAAGCGATTGTTTGCCTCCCTTCATGTGTTACTCATCAGATCATATCTAGATCCTGCATCCAGTTTTGGGTCACAACACAGTAAAGATGTGGACAAACTGGAGGGAGCCTGGGGAGGATATATCACTTGTCCTGTGAGGAGAGGCTGATAGAGTTGCGATGGTTCAACCTGGAGAAGGAACAGATTTGGGGTATATAACAGACCCCCCCACAGCCTTTGAGGGATCATCAAGGTTGCCCCAAAACGCTGTAGCATTTCTGTCCTTGGAAAGATTCAAGGCCTGGAGCAAGCTATGAGCAGCCTGGTCTGACCTGAGAACTGGCCCTACATTGGCCAAGGGATTGGAATAGAGATGCCTTGAGGCCCTCTTCTGCGTGAAAAGATCTGTTATTATGTGCTTCCACTTCTGATATAAATTACAAATCAGATATAACCATGCAGAAAGCTCCAATTTTAAGGTGTAAAAGCAGTGTCAGAATGACACAGCACTGCAAATGTTATTTAAGGCATTAATTTTGGCTGGTAGTAGTGAGACCAGGAAGAAGAAACAGAAATACTGTATGGTAACAAGTGAGTTTCTGGGAAACTGGGAAATCGAGTCAGGATTGAGTTTCCACCACAAAAAAAAATGGATGCTGAGAGTTCATGAGGTCTGGTTTGCTTAATTGCAGTGTATGTCTAGAGTATATCATGTAATCTGCCTTACATGAAAATATTCATACGTATTTCATTGTAGCAAACAACAAATTATGTGTTCATGAGCATCACAGTTTGCCATAGCCTCAGACTAAACATGCTTTCTGAATAAGCCAGAGTACTTGATTCAAGCTGAGTGGTGGTGACAATGCGACCTCTGGAAAGCAAATCCTCATGCTTCTTGTGTAGATAAGAGGGAAGTGACTGCTGAGCTGGAGAGCTTCTTCTCACAGTCAATATGTTGTAAAATTTGGACAAATGAGAGATTTTATGTCAAAATTGTGAGAATTCATGTTCGCTTAATTTCTGCATAGCTTCTTCTTGTGTTCTTTTTGTTTGTTTGTTTCATGCATGCTATTTTTCTCCTGCAGAAATATGACTCCTATTTGATTTTGCTGAGAAGAGTGTGTAGAGCTCAGAACGAAAGGTGTTGCTACAGGATGAACTTGCTTGAAACCATGCCATATTAATGCAAAGTGATGAGGAAAAAAAAATATTTGCATGCTAAGTAGCCTTATTTCAAACAATATAAGTGAAGTTCAGGTAAGTATCCCTGATAGAAACCATTTCAAATTTTACTTTGCATTGATGCAAGTTGGGTATTTTTCTTAGTTTTCCTTTTCCAATTTTATTGTGTTGCACATTGTATCTTTTTATCAACTTTTTTTTTTTCCACGAGATACTTCCTAAGTCCTCCATTTTGGTTCATGTTAGAAGTCATAAATCAAGGCACAACTGACAAGAAGTCACTGCATGTATAATATATCTGCCTGAGTATACAAGTTTTTATGTGTTTTCACTTCAATGATTAACATATATTTGATCTGAAGCACATTAACTAGTGTAAAAGTGATCTCAAGTGTCATTACTACATGTATTTTCAATTACATTTTCTTCAGTGGAATTCCAAAGTATTTTAAAAAGAAGGGTAGTATCATTCTTTTTACTGTACACATGAGAAAAAAAAATAAAAAACAAAACAAAACAGAGATATCTACAAGGAAATCGTTAAACCACAAACTTGGAATTAAATAACTAAAAAAACCCCAAAGTCTAATATTGAAATTCAGTTCCCCTACTCTCTAGCACTGTCTATCCTGTAAGTTCCTACATTTGCTAAATGTCTTTCTGATTGCTCTGCAAGGTCTCAAGACACCTGGTCTTCTGTTGAAGTACTTGTTGTAGCAATACAAGGACATACTTCCTACCTAGCACTCTACTGCCACCCAAGAAACTTCCAATTTAATGTTGTGGAAGAAATCTGACTAGCTGGAGGCCCTGGCACTTGCATCGGATATCACTGATCTGGGTTGGACACATCCCAGGAGGGCACCACAGATGCCAGACACTCAAACTCAGTGCATCAAAGGATTTCCCAACTTGTTTGTTCAAACTCAGCCACCTGAGTCATCACTAGTTCAGAGGTGACCAAGTAAGCGCATATTAACTTCAGCCTGGTCGTTACCGCAGTCATCTGGGAAGTACAAGGACATTGCTGACCTTCTGTGCCAGGACCATTTCAGTGACAGCCTAACACAAAGTGCAGAAACACTGCTGAGATCAGGTGAAGATCCTCAGCTACAAGTGAAAGTCAGGCTTTCTGAGATTCCTCATGGTACTTTTATTCCTGGCATAACAGTGAATTGACTTTAATAGCAGAAGGGAGGAAATGTCTCTGCAGACTTCTGGAAGAGAGTGCTTTTCTTTATTGGCATTATTAGATGTATGTTTGAACTGGAAAAAGCTTATACTATGGTCTTCCCACTTTCTCAAAGGATACACACTATTCTTTTATGCAAATACAGATGAAATCTATTGTTACAATAATTTTTAAAATAAAAATGCTCCTTTAAGTACTCTGCTCTATTATGATCTACCCCCAGAGGTAGACTAGCTGACTCAGACTGTTGGTGAGTGTAGACGCTTAAAATATCTTTTTTATTCTCTAAACACTAGACCTAAAATAAAAAGACACCTACCACAGGTGTCTACTCTTCTTAAGGATATCTGTTGTCTCATCAATTTCTGCCACTATTACCATGCTGCATTACCATGTAAGTGGTTGTGAGGTTACCCCATTACCAAACCCCTGAAAGCTTTAAAAATAATGACAGTTTTAGTGATCTGGTTTACAGGGTGTTCTACCAAACAGCAGAGAATTGGGAGTGTTGATGACTACAAGAGGGATAAGAGGCAGGAGGAGAGGAGCTTAATTAACTGATTTTACCTCCTTCCAAAGAAAGCATGATGAAATGATCTCAGAAAGCCATCCATAGCAGCACTGTCTGTTCTTGGTTTATTTTATCACACATGTTTAGTTAAATAGAGAATCATAGAATAGCTTGAGTTGGAAGGAACCTTAGAGATTACCTAGTTCCAAAACCCCTGCCATGGGCAGGGACACCTCCCACTAGAGAAGGTTGTTCAGAGCCTCATTCAGCTTGGTCTTTCACTGTTGCTAGTAAGGGGTTAGTACATATAGCCTACAGCTCATCTTCAGAAGTGTGGCAAGACATGGAGGCTTTCTTTTGGCCCTGATGCTTTTTGTGTTGACTTTATATAGCTTCATTATTTCCTTGTATTCTCTTTTCTTCATGCCTGTGTGTTTCTCATGTGGTTATCTTTAGTTCATTTTTTGATGTTCATCTGGTCAGTGTAGTGCTTGACCCTTCATTGTCTACATGCACAGTCTCTAACCCTTGACATTACACCTTCCTTCATCATGGATAAAATTCAGTCAGTTCTTATCACTGAAAATCAAAGAATGAATGAAAACAAATATATGAATAACAACATTTTAATTATGCTTTCATCTTCATCAAGAACACATTTAGCTGGTCCATCATCAGTGATAAGCAATTTATAACAGTTGTGTGTCGAAATATTTTCATCCATACAGGAAATCTTGTTGTAAGAAGCACAAATACGTTAAGTATTCCTCAGAGGAAGACATCATTATTTACCTGATAATGTTGTCACAGTATTCAGAATAAGATTATCTTTCCTCCGTTATTGAGTGCCACCAAGAAAGTATGATTCTGACTGCATTTTAAGATGATAGTGTAGCAGAAATTATCACTGATAAATATGGAGAACGTTAGAGAACTATCCTTGCAGTTATTTATCAAACAAAATTTTATAACTAAGAGATGAAAAACAAAGATGAAAAACAAAGATAAAGAACAATCTGCTAATACCATCTACTACTTTCATTACCACAGATGCAAAACAGGTTTACAGTATCTATTTTAATTTGCCTTGTAATAGATCACTCTATATGATACATAAAATATATGGTATATCCAAATACTATGAATTACCACTCTGCATCGTAATGTAGAGTGATGAAAATGACAGAAACTGAACAAGTCTTTAGGAAGAAAAAGTATATAGCCATGTCCATGCCCTTAGCACCCCATTTGTACATGGTAGAAATTACTTTGAAACTTCACACCTGTAAATTGCCATTACATTATTCAAAGTAAAATCCATAGTGGAAGGCATATAAATACTGTTTTGTATAATGTTCTTCATAGAAATGAATTTTTCATGGCAAGGCACTTTGCACTTTTTGCCTAAGTTGTCTGGGTTATCTGTGTTGAGTGAATTTGGTTCTATGGCAAGCAACTATGATGTTTCTTTTAGTGTTAGTTCTTCCAAGGAGTGTTGGGCTAAGATGTCAAAAAATTAATGAAGATGAGGTAGAAATATGCCTGAAAACATAATTATGGCAAACTCATATTTTAGGGGTTCAGTCTACTCTATGCAAATACACTTTTTGAGCTAAATGCAAGTGACCTTACCTGCTTTTCCAGCTACAGCCTCAGACATACTCTGATGCTATAACAGAAAGGTTTTGTCATCTGGATTAATGGAAAGCATAATAGTCTTGTTTGAAGATACACATTCATTCATCACATTGGAAACATGTTTTTCATATAATCATATTAACTACCAGAACAAAAATACATGACTGATTTCCCTTGTGCTTACAGTAAAACCTCTATTTCTGCACATCCTGAAGTGATACGGATATCTATTCTTCCCACAAGAGGAAACTATTAATAACAAATATAAATCTCTTCAAGCACTTACAATCCACAGTGTTTACAGCCTCATACAGCTTTTCAAATGAAAAAGTTATTTTAAGAAATACTTTATTTAAAAAAAAATAATAGAATTGCTAATGCTATCTGGAACTGAAAATTGGGGAATACCTAAGTATACATTTCAGAAGCTAAATGTAGGCTGCTGTTTGAAATTGAGAAAAAAACGATTAATCATCAGAATCTTTCTTTGGGGTAGATGACAGATATGTTACTATTACTGTAGCCTTAAGAAGCTAAAGGAAAATGTGATTAATAAATACAGTATTTTGAGGACAGGTCTTCTAGCAACTCTACTAAATTACAAATAATATTTTCCATGATATTTGTTCTCAGACTCTCAATAGAATAACAAATAACTCAGTTGATTTATTTTTTTTGATCTTTTTTATGTGCTATTTGCTTCATATAAGCATTCAATATGGAACATTTTTCTTAACAGATTGGAAAAGTATATTAACATGCTTTCATTTAGAAATAAAAATTTCCATAGAAGCATTAACAGCAGACAAAATTCTTACTATTTGGCATTTTTGCCTTATCCTTACATCAGAGTCACAAATAAAATCCTATATCCCTAAAAGACACGTAAAGCAAAATATTATTTAAATATTATAACATTGTGACAATGAATTCATTTGACAGATTTCTGTGGGATGACCTATTGTGCACTATAATTCAACATATATCAGTGTATTTATTTGGAAGGAAACTGAAGGGATCTGTTAATGGAAAAGGCAATAATATAGTCATTACAACGTATATTTTAAACTGTTGCTTTCATTGTTAGCTTTCAATGCCTCCCGCTAGCATAAATGGGAAAGACCTCACTTCCAAGAAAAGGAAGTAAACCTTCCTCATCATTGTTCATGCTGTTCTCCTCTAACCACATCAATCAACACATTCCAGTTTTACCTAATACTGGGTACTAATGATTTATTCTAATCTGCAGATTTCCAAGTTTCGCTGTATACACCTGGTTCAATTCATAAGAAGAGGGCTTTTTCACAGCATGGAGGTGCTCCAGGCACCACCATAATTTTCAATGCAGTCTTTTGGTTTCCTTCCTGTCTAAGGAAGACTAATCATACAAAGATCATGCTACGATCATAGTAAGAAACTGCAATACTTGGCATACCTAGCTTTGCTCATTTTTTTTCTAGATGTTCATGCATCACATTACTCACAGATAGAAGGTAAAAAGTGAAGTCCCTCTCAATGAAGTCACTGCAGAGTTTGTGCATGCTTATGGCTCAGTCCATAGGATATCACCATTTTCACTCAAGGCACTCCCACGGGTCTCAGAGTGCTCTGCAGAAGTGTTAGATGTGAAGTGACTTGCAGTCTGGGAGTTTTAAATCCTATTGTTCTTTCCTGGCACTCTGGCAGATCTAGACACAGGAGCTCTTTTAGAAGAGCTGCCGGGAGATGCTCACCCCACATACTCACAGCATTTGTTGGAGACTTCTGACTTATCTTCTACTTGCTGAAACTCCCAGAGTCCTGCAGATAGTGAAACATGTCCATGGAACAAAACAAACTGCTAGGCACAGAGTGATTTTCCCAAATTTTACCCTCAGAAAGACTTTCCAAGACAGAGACAACAAGGAGTTTAGACACTCTTAGGTCATTTTGATATCATAGCAGAGATCTGAGCTACTGCTGACTAAACCTGACAGAGAATCAGAAACAGCACAGGCGCCCAGTGCAGCACTGAGGCAAACATAAGTTCAGCTGACAGACTGATGCATTTAAGATGTTGCCAGAATCTTTGCATGAATCATGGAATCATTTTGGTTGTAAGAGACCTTTAAGATCATCAAGTCCAACTGTTAACCCAGCACTGCCAGGTCACCACTAAACCATGTCCCTCAGCACCACATCTACACATCTTCTAAATATCTCCAAGGATGGTGACTCACCCACTTCCCTGGGCAGCCTGCTCCAGTGCTTTACAACTCTTTCTGTGAAAAAAAAAAATAAAAAATCCAATATTCAATCAAAACCTCCCCTGGTGCAACTTGGGACTTTGTTGCCCTTCTTTGTACATGCCTTTATATCTCAATGTCCTTCTTGTACTGAAGGGCCCCAAATCAAACACAGTATTCAAGTTACAGCCTCACTAGTGCTGAGTACAGGGGGACCATAACTTCCCTAGTCCTGCTGAACACACTATTACTGATACAAGCCAGGATGCTGATGGCCTTCTTGGCCACCTGGGCACACCACTAGCTCATATTCACCTGGCTGTCAACCAATACTCCCAGGTCCTTTTCCACTAGGCAGATTTCAAGCCACATTTTCCCAAGCCTGTAGCATTGCATGGGGCTGTTGTGACACAAATACAGGACCTGGCACTTGGCTTTGTTGAATCTCACACCATTAGCCTCAGGCTATCTATCCAGCCTGTCCAAATCCCTCTGGAGACCCTCCCTATCCTCAAGCAGATCAACACCCTTGCCCAGCTTGGTGTCATCTGCAAACTTACCAAGGGTGCCCTCAATTCTCTCATCCAGGTCATTGATAAAGATATTAAACAGAATAAGACCCAGTACTGAGACCTGGGGAACACCACTTGTGACCAACTGCCAGCTGGATTTAACTCCATTCACAATCATTCTTTGGGCCTGGCCATTCAGATAGTTTTTTTATCCAGGGAAGTTCATGCCCATCCAAGTCATAAGCCACCAGTTTCTCTAAGAGAATGCTGTGGGAAACAGAGTCAAAATCTTTACTGAAGTCCAGGTAGGTGACATCCACAGCCTTTTCCTCATCCACCAAGCAGGTCACCTTGTCATAGAAGGAGATCAGGTTAGTGAAGTAGGACCTGCCTTTCATAAACCCATGTATGTGCTGTGTGATGGCACTCAGGATGATCCATTCTATAACCTTTCCTGGAACTGAGGTCAGATTGACAGGTCTGTAGTTCCCTGGATCCTCCTCCTGGCCCTTGTTGTAGATGAGTGTCATATTTGCAAACCTCCAGTCAACTTGGACCTCCCCAGTTAGCTGGAACTGCTGATAAATAATGGAAAATGGCTTAGTGAGCACTCGCACCAGATCCCTCAGTACCCTTAGGTGGATCCCATCCAGCCCCATAGACTTGTGTGTGTCTAAGTGGTGTCATAGGTCACTGACTATTTCCTCTTGGATTATAGCGGCTTCATTTTCCTCCCTGTTCCTGTATCAGGGAGTGGGCACTCAGTGTACAACTGGTCTTCCTATTAAAGTCTGAGGCAAAAAAGGCATTCAGTACCTCAGCCTTTTCCTCATCCTTGATCACTAAGTTTTCCCCTGCATCCAATAGTGGGTGGAGATTCTTCTTAGTCCTCTTTTTGTTATTACTGTATTTATAGAAACATTTTTTATTGTCTTTGATGGCAGTAGACAGATTAAATTGCATTTGGGCTTTGGCCTTTCTGATTTTCTCCATGTATAGCTTCACAGAATCTTTGTAGCTTTCCTGACTGATCTGTGCTTTCTTCCATAGGCCATAGACTATCCTTTTGGCCATAGACTACAGATAAATTGGCTACTGTATATTTGCAGATCATGTTCAGTGTAAAAAGCACTGAATCTTGTGATTTCAGGTCTGACAGTATTTCCATAGCTGCAAGGGCTGACCGTAAATTCTACTTATGATTAATTTTGCCTATACTAATTTTTTTCACTTCTATTGTTTAATAATGAATATCTTGAAAATAAAACTTGTCCTTCCTTTTATTCCTGTTTCATCAACTACTTTTGCAGACTGTTGTTCCCTACTTATGCTAACATCAGTATGATAAGGCTTTTTTTCTAGTAATGAAAGACTATTTATGTAGTTGCCTAATGAATCTGTTCGCATTACATTTCTGCCTTCTCCTTCTCTTCAGTCACGAATTGATAGGTTTTTTCCTCCCAGTTCATCAAGTAAAGTGAGATTGTGCAAGACATAAATATTAAGATTAGCTCTTTTGACAGTGTACTTCATTGCCCAGTCATAAAAGGTAGATACCTCAATATGAGCTCATAGTTTACTTGTTAAGTGATGCCAGTAATGGTCTTCTCAGCAGGGCTTGTCACAACAGGATAAGGGGCAATGGTTTTAAACTAAAAGAGGGTAGATTTAGATTAGATAAAAGAAGGAAATTTTTTACAATGAGGGTCATAAAACACTGGAACAGGTTACCCAGATAGGTGGTAGAAGCACCATTCATGGCAACATTCAAGGTCAGGTTGGATGGGGCTCTAAGCAACTTGATCTACTTGAAGATGCCTCTGCCCATTGCAGGGGTTTTGAACTAAGTCTTTAAAGGTCTCTCACAACCCAACCATTCTATGAGTCGATGTTGTATTGAAAAGGACTCACTCATCTCTTTTCACCGAAAAGAGCTGAAGATGACCAATGCACTTCTAGGTTTGGTCAAGATGAAACTGCATATACAATCGAAAATACGCACATCAAAATCAGTGTATTAATTTTCACACGTTCAAGTTTCTATATCAGAGGAATACAATGAAGACAGACACATATATAGAATAACATATTTTTTTGTCTACTAAACCATATAGGGTTCTTAGAAGTGCCTGAGAAGAAAAGAAAACTACAGAAAACTGAAATCTCTTCAGTAGATCAATATACAATTGATGCTGGCACAGCGACTTG
Organism: Baryphthengus martii; assembly: GCA_013396935.1. Lineage (NCBI taxonomy): Eukaryota > Metazoa > Chordata > Aves > Coraciiformes > Momotidae > Baryphthengus > Baryphthengus martii. The sequence goes on from VWZK01010603.1 coordinate 69,186, forward strand.
GAATTAATGGGCAGAAAAGTTTTATAACTGTGTCTTCCATTTAAAACACAGCAGATCAATTTTTGCACAATAATCAAATCCAGGAAATATAGCCTTGAAACCAAAATATCTCTGGCTGAACATTTTTCTAAACACAAGCCACTCAAGTGAAATTAATTATTTCCACGCAGCCAAGGGGAACAGGATAATGGAGCCCTTGGGATAGGTGCTGCTCCTGGAGGAAAAAATACCCAATACATTTGTTAATGTAGTCTGCGCAGCATTTTTCACATTGGCTACTCTGAGCAGTTCTCCAACCTAGTGAGCACTCAGTGAAATGCATAGCAATGGACAGTTCAGAAGATAGAAAGGAGAATTTGTACACCTGGAATTAAAGTTTCAAGTAGTCTCTTAAACTCAGTGGATGAAAGTGGTCAACTGATGGCAGATTCATTCATTGTGCTACATTCTTTTTTGTATTTGCTGGAAAGTGCTACAAGTGATGTTCAGTTTAGTCTATTTGAGAGTCTACTTTAAAATCCCAGAGGGCTGGAGGGCCAGTGCTGTGATATACAAAGACAGGGAAACCATCAGACTGATTATCATTTGGGAGCAGGGCTGACATTCTCATAATGTTTATCTGAATTCATAAACAATGGGATTTTATCAAACCCAGGAGTTTTTTTAGCGATTCTTTGCATTTCTGCTTTCCCGTGTCTCTAAAAGGGACAAATTTCATATGTACCTTTTGGTAAGAGGCAATGTGATCTGGGAAACAAGACTGAACGTGGTTTTCAGATCAGAGTCATCCAGTGAAAGTAAAACCGTCATGTGATCATCTGCATCTGACAGTGATGCACAGCTCTGTTGCGAAGTCTTCCCAGGGCACTCTGTGCTTAGAAGCACCACCTTTCCAGCTATAGCTGTGCTCAGTATGCCTCTCTGGTTCAGGGATATAACCTCATAGCTGGCTCCTCAACAAGCTGTCACACAACTGCCTTAACTGCAGGAGCAAGTAATTCTTTCCTGACTCCAGCTGGGATTTTTATGACTCCTCTAATATAGCGTGAAGAGGTCAATGAGCATCTAGTTTTTAACCTGTAACCACTAATCAACTGTTGATTCTCTTTTTATGCATCCTTAAGCTTCATTTCATCATGCAAAATGGAACTAACCTTACTTCTTCATAAGAGTGTCAGGAAGTCTACTCAAATATTACACATGCCTTGTGAAATGTAATATACATTAAAAAATTTACAACCTTTCCAATCTGTGATCCTTCATATCTCTGATTTACTGTAGTATTATTTCAAAGAGGATTGGAAAATTGTGGGAACATCTGAAAATACCAAGTTATGTTAGAAACACTAGTAATACAACACATAACTAGTTTGAAGGCAGTACTCTGTATTTTGAAAGAAATAAAATTACAGAATTTGATGCTTGTGAGAACCAGGAAACTGCTGGAGTTCAAATCAAAGTTGAAGAAAAAAGGTAACAAATATAATTCCTGAAGTCAATCGTTGAGGGTGTTTGTTCTAAAACAATTTAGGTAATGCTTGATAGTGTTATATTACTTAAAAGTTTAGCTGATATTATTGTAAAAGTGTGCAATTACCATGCTATTGAATCTCTCTTAAAAGAATATTTCTGTGTTACTATTTCTTTGCTCTTCTGTGTCATCAAGTTTTATCAATGAGGAATAAGGATTTGGGGAGATTGGAAAAAGCTGTAGGTCCATAACTTCACCCTTTTGTTCTGAGCTCTTAAATTCTCTTCTCAAAGCCTGGCTAAGTATACACTACATTTTATAAGAAGTATGAACTTTCTGCCTTTAACTGCACAATATTGAGAAGACAGAGACCCCAATCTGTGCCAATCATAAGGCAATGCAGATTTGACCTTCACTGTTCCAGAAGCAGGCACAACAGTCATAACCAGCTGTGTTTCACCTCTCTTACTCAGACTAAAGAAGATATGAATATAAGAACATTATTGTTAAATTAATGGTAATTATTTGCACACATTTTTAGCTTTCCATATAGAGTTGAGCAAACTAAGGTTTTCTCTACTGGAAAATGTTGAGATTGTTAAACTTTTCTTATGTGGAGCTGTGGGAAAAAAAAAAAAAAAAAAAGGAACTTTCAGTCTTTCAAATATTTTTTTCTAAATTGGGAATCCATTTCTCTCAAAATTTCTTTTGAAACAACAAATCCTACTATTAGCTTCTTTTCTTTTCATGTTCTTACATATCAGACTGAGACAAGTTAATAGCTATCACTTTTGGTAAAATCAGTTCTTAACAGACAAAATAAATTAAGAAGATTAAACACGTGGAACCAAAGGAAATATTTTACAGAGCCAAATTTTCATAGCAGTTTAGTAACTTTTTCCTTTATCTGTTTAAAATTACTTTCATTTGGCAGAAAAAGACAATCAATATTTATTAAAAGCAAGGCCTTGGGAAAAATTCTGAAGAACCATTCCTCGTATATACTACGCAATGGGCTGAACCAGCTATAATACACATTGTACTATAAATCTCACAAAATATTGATGGTAACTTGTGGTAGACTTTAATTTGTTTCTTTATCCATCACTTCTACATCTACAGCATCTTTAGGGTTCAAATGTCTTTAAAAATATCAAATCTCTTCTTCAGGAGTCCTTGACAATGTCTTTTGTGTTAAAAAAAAAAACATAAAAAAAATAGAAGCATTTCATAACATGCTCATCTCTGAGAATAAATCTATTGCAATGTAAACAATAGACACATGAAAAGATTGTATCGCCTTATATCTGATTAACAGAAGCAAAGACTTTCTCTTGTTTCAAAGTCAATTAATTGCCTCATCCTATTTTGTTCTCAACAATGTTCTCAATTAGCCAAGCTCTAACAAGCCTTTCTACTTGCACCATGAACTTAGCAACAATCTTTTATTACAGTATTTCTAAGAAAATTTGCAGGTGTGTTTCTTATTATTTTACAGCATTTCAAAGAGCCTTTGTGTTTATTACTAACCCGTAGAGAGTGTTTCTCTTGATTGCTATACAACTGCTGGGAAGAAAGGGTCACAACCTATGTATTTGCAGTACTCCGAATTCTATTATGAGTTGGGTGTCTGCTGAAGTATTCCCAAGCCTTGTTCATTTGAAAACCAGCTCCCAAGGAATGAACTTTTACCAGATGCTTGTCTTGAAAACATTCTTAATGCAATTAAAGCCAAGGGGAAATGCAAATAAAGATATGTATTTGCTAAACCTAAAATGAGAAAAAGCAATTTAAACACTTTGAAGACACAGACAAATGAAAAAAAAAAAAAAAGGAAAAATTAATCTTGGTCCTTTAACCTCAAATTTAAAGTGAAAATACTCTTCCTGAAATCAACTAGTTTGGTAAGAATGATGTACTGATACTCATCCAATCAAGAATCCTTCCCCCAGCTTACTTTATGTCTCAAGTTGCATTTATTAGAAAAAGCAGTTTCTTGGTGGAGTATCTTCATTTTTCAACTGCTTGTCACAGTTGAACTTTCTGGGAAATCTACATATACTTGAACTTTCTTATTAATACTTCCTCTTTATAACTATTTCTTCCCTATTCAAAGGCAAATTTTTTACTAATTTAAGGACTGTATCACAGAATCATAAAAACATAGAATGTTAGGGGTTGGAAGGGACCTCAAGAGATCACCTAGTCCAACCCCCCTGACAGAGCAGGATCACCTAGGGCAGGCCACACAGGAATGCATCCAGGAGGGTTTTGAAAGTCCGTAGAGAAAGAGACTCCACAGCATCTCTGGGCAGACTGTTCCATCACTCATTACTCTCACAGTAAAAAAGTCTCTCCTCATGTTCAGGTGGAATCTCCTGTGTTCTAGCTTGTACCCATTATTTCTTGTCCTATTACCGGGCACCACAGAAAAGAGACTGGCTCCTTCCACTTGACACCCACCCCTTAGATATTTATAGACATTAACAAGATCCCCTCTCATCCTTCTCTTCTCCAGACTAAACAGTCCCTGTTCTCTCAGCCTTTTCCCATAGGAGAGATGATCAAGTGCCTTAATCACCCTCGTAGCTCTCCGTTGAACTCTTTATAATAGATCCCTGTTTCTCTTGAATTGGGGAGCCCAAAACTGGGTACAGTATTCCAGGTGTGGTCTCACCAGGGCAGAGTAGAGGGGGAGAAAAACCTCCCTAGACCTCCTTGACACAGATTTCTTAATGCACGCCAGGACCCCATTGGCCCTCTTGGCCACAAGGGCACATTGCTGTCCCATGGAGAACTTACTATCCACTAGGAATCCAAGATACTTCTCTATGGAGCTGCTTTCCAGCAGGACGACATCTAATCTGTACTGGTGCCTGTATTATGAATTTGGGCATCCTGGTTGTACTAGAGTTACTGGATAGGTTTTAAGATAACAGCTATATAGTGTTTTTGTAGGATGATGACATGAAAATGACTGGGTTGAGTGCCTTCATCCCTGACATTCAGAAATAAACAAATGTTATACATCCTTGTTAGTTTGGGGTTTGGATTTTCTTAACCTTAGGTACAGATTATTGCAGCACAAGAGTGCAGTTGTCTTTGCCGTGTTTGTTGCAGTCAACATATTAACATGGGAAATGTGTGACCAAAACAGAATGTAGGAAATTTTGTCAGTATGCCCCAAATGTCAATACACCTACTGAGCTCTTTGTGAAATTGGAGAGTGTCAGTGTTTATTTACATGTCCATTTATATTTTGTATTTCTGTTTAGTCCCAGGATCATGTTTCAAATCCAGATGTTAGCTTAAAAAAATCAGCTCCATTCCTCAGAAGTTTGATTACCCATAAACTGTTTCTTATGTGGCTTTTACTAGGATATTTAAAAAATGAATAAATCTATTTTACTCAAAGCATAAACTACTCTTGTCTGTGCTTCTTTAAGAAAAGTAAGGAGAGCAAATTGAAATACATGGTTTCTTCAGTGCGAAAATGCTTTTTTTTTTTTAAGCTGACCAACATCAGCAGGGTAATGAAAAGATTTTAAAAGCATATTTAACTTTACTGCTAACAGGGTCGGAAATCATAAAAACTCAGAGACCTACTTCTTTCCTCCATGCATTCTATTATCATGTCAAGGTTTGAGTCATTACAACAAAACACTCACAAATCATCACCTGAAATGTTCTTGAAAATGTGTCTCAGTGTTTTTCAGAGTTTACCAGATGGTTCATTGTGTCACAATGATCATTCTTGAAATTCAGCTATGCGACACTAGTATGAACTGCTATATGGAAGTGGTTCAGGATCAAGAATGAAATGACATTAAATTAACTGCTGTCTGTGTAATTAACCTGTAGGTAACTTATTTTATTGAAGCTGACTTTTATATATATATATATATCAATTTATTCAAGCTAGGTTCTGTCACAGGTGACCCCAAAGGCAGAGTCTCTCTTGGAAGGAAGACAGCAGTATCTGTGAAGTTTGACCACATTCTGACAGTCGTATCACAGACCTCCTCATGAATAGATAAAGAAGCTGTGGTTTCCCCTTCATGAAAAACCTTTTTTTCTTTCATGAGGTCAGTGATCTCTAATGCAGTTAATTATTAAAACTGGCCTCCTTTTTGTCTTGGTTGCTGGTTAACTAATTTATTCTCACTACTAAATCCAAGAAGCACAGGCAGAAAATGTACAGAAGATAATATATGGCAAAGTGAAATTTTAAAGAGACTTGGAGTGTAAATTTGCTTGATAAAGTTCCTCAGTGTCTGGGAAAATGACTTCTTGTTATAAAGAATGTAAATAAAGCCATGCAACTATAGACAATGCCAAGTTTGCCTTCATGTTAGTGTTCTTATACATCTTGCATAGTTTACAACCCCAGGCTTTCTCATATTCCAAGCAATTTGTGGTCTTACATTGTGACATCATTAGGTTTCACTTCCTTTGTTAAACTTGTCTAAAAACCAAGTCTAGCTGCATAGAACTGATAAAGTGTTACAGGTATTATGGCTCTAATCTATTTTTTGATATTTAATACACTATTCTTTTCAATAAGATTCTTATTTAACTTTCTCATCATTATGAGAAATAATTCTGACCTTTCTTTCCAAGGGCATACTAATGAAAGCCATTGCAACAGTAGCTAATCTTTAAAAGTATAAAGAACAAACTGCAAAAGCTTTCCTTTTCCCAGTATGAGGGGCAAGCACTCAAATTTAGTCTCTTATTTCCAAAAAAAGTGTCCTACAGTCAGGTAATGTTACTGGGATGTTACTTGTTCATAGCCTGATAATCAAAAAGAATGATTAACAAAGAAAACTCTACCATTATTTACATATTCAGTATTGCTGTCACTATATACAGTTACATTTCCTGCCTTTATGTTTATTCTGGAGAAGACTGAGAGGGGATCTTACTAATGTTTACAAATATCTGAAGAGTAGGTGTGAAGTGGAAGGGTCCGGTCTCTTTTCAGTGGTTCCCTGTGATAGGACAAGGGGCAGTGGGCACAAACTGGAACGCAGGAGTTTCCATCTCAGCATGAGGAGAAACTTCTTTACTGTGAGAGTGATGGAGCACTGAAATAGGCTGCCCAGGGAGATTGTGGAGTCTCCTTCTCTAGAGACTTTCAAAACCCATCTGAGTATGCTCCTGCATGGCCTGTCCTAGTGGAATCGTACTTTGGCAGTGAGGTTGGATTTAATGATCTGCAGAGGTCCCTTCCAACCCCTAACATCCTGTGATTCTGTGATTTTGCGATTGTATGATTCTACGATTCTGTGATTCTATCGTGGAGTAAGGTAAATATCTTTTCAGAAAGACAAATTCAAGGACATGGAGTATGCTTTTTCTCCATGTAAAACTGCTATTTCAATGAGAACTAAATTTGAAACTCAAACAGCAATTCAATAACTACAACAGTGTGTTAAATTTGTATGTATATAAAACAAATCAGAGGTATAAACACTCGACATTAAATGCAGATTTTGCTCTATACTTGATTTATCTAACAGCTATACATTTTATTTAAGAAGGGACATTTCAAGAGACAGCCAACGCTGGAATTATCCCATATTATTCAGTTGTCATTGAAAGGAAGATCACTGAAGGCCCCAAGATGTGTTCTCTGCATAATGGAAACTCACGTTACAGCAGTGAGAGTTAGTCATTATTAATTGGTCATTACTGATCACAGGAACAGTCCTAACAAGGGTTTGGAATTAACTATTGTCATCTACAGTACAGTGGAAGAGAGAAAAGTAGAAAGCAGTATCTGGACAACAGATCTAATGTTATGCCAGTCACATTTTCATTATAAACAACTGAGTCCGAGTCTATAGATGGATGAGACAATTTTCTTTAGTGTTGAAAACTGATCAGCACTAAATTGTAGTAATTGATTGGATTGATTTTAGGGAAAAGCTTACAAGCTTTGAAACTTTTTTTTTTTAATTCCCTCTGTAGTCAGCATAGGCTAGAACTATTAATCTTTGCAGCAAGCTACAATACTACTCTCTTCGGTTTTCGGAAACAGTTTTGTTTTAGACCAAACCTGGTAACACTGGAGTCCACGATCATTGATTTTAGCAACAATGGGAAAAAAGGGAATTCAGAAAATGTTTCTAGTTTACTGTCAAGCTTTTTTATTTGCAATAAGCAGATTTTTAGGGAACTAGATACAGAAACCATACTTATGTGAACATTTTCTGGTTTCCAGTGAGATTTCCAATTTAAATGAAGATTACACTGATTACTTCTTTGGTTTAAGCTTATTAATTCCATGATACTCTTCCAGATTTCTGTTCCTACAGGCTCAACGGAAACAGCATCTTGTCTCTTTCCGGGATTATGAGGTTCAAATTTAGAAGGCTGAATACTTTTTAATAATAATTGAATGTCACAAAATAATGTATTTTGATCGGTTCTTGCAGCTTTTGGGTTGTTCTTTTTCTTTCATTTAAAACCCTTTGAATACTGTTCACTTCACATTTAACTGCAGTATATATATTTATATATTTTAATTCAGATAAATTATTTAAGAGTAATTATTAAATTTTCTTTAGCAATGACCTTAGACTGGTATTCATCTATCAAAATGTAGTGATTTTGGGTTCCTTTTTAATCCTTTTCTCAAAATTATTTTCATTATTATTGTAACATTTTTATACAAAAAAAAACCTAGATACCAAGCAGGGCACCACTATGTTGTTTTGGGGTTTTTTTGTACAAACAAAGAACAAATTTATTATTTCTTGCCTGAAAATGCTTACAAACCTTCCAAACAAATCCTTCACTTGATTCTGTACTATACATAAACCAGGACTGATATAGAAACAGTGTGATGCAAACACGCATCTTCTGGGCAGTTGCCTGAAGTCAAGCAGTATCTTTGAATGACCAGGAGTTAATGTTCTACAAATTATGGGACTATGGCGAATTTCCAATTTGAAAATAGCATTCTTTGTAGCTATTTTAAAAAAAAAAAAAAAAAAAAAAAGACAAAATCATATCTGAATTCATTTGCTTTGAGAATANGAGAGAGAGAGAGAAACAGGCTGATTTGGATAACTGTGAGCCATGTACTTCTATCAACAATCCTGGAAAAATGCCAGGAAAGGCTAAAGTTTAGATTGATCAAGTAATTAAGGAGTGTTAATGGAATGTTAATTATTATGCATATTAATGAATATTTATATATGTTTTAATTCAAAATAAACCTGGGGAAGTTTTTGTGTGTGTGAGATTTTTTGATGTTCTTGTGCTGACATGCCCACAGAAAGAGAATTTGTTAAATAATTTTTGGAATCTTGGAATAGGGTAAGGCCCATGCTGGAAATCATGTCTCTTAAACAGGATGGTGAGTTGCTGTCTGAGTAGTGACAAGAGTTTCTGTAAAGGGTACTTACAACAGCACCTTCAGCTGGAATAAGTGAAACTTACCCAGGACTTGGTCCTACATGACAATTTCTGCATCTGCAGGAACAGCTTCTACTGACCATTTGCAAATGTATTTAACTGTGCACAATGTGATGAATTTGCAGCAGAAAGCACTAGACAGGAAGGGCCTATGGGGACCAGATGCTCCATCCAGGATGAGGATGTCAGTCAACAATTGAAGAATACCAGTTGATTTAAGCACAGCAGGAGCTGCCTAGGGGGAATCTTCAGGACAGTCTAGAAGTCCCACAAGGAATGCTCCTGCAGTGATAAATCAAGTGCTTGTTGTGAAGGTGGATAGTAGTTCAGTCACTTCAGTCACCTCGTTTCAAGCCAGTGCACTGTCTCATCTATGAAAATGACTAGCAGAAAATTTTCTGACCACCCAGGGAATTAATGACTTAAAGATGGGCACACAGGTCCAGCCTTGATAGCTAGCTCATCGTAGTTATGAGTAAAGAAGATACTTGAACTTTATACTTATATCTTAGGTTCCATAGTTCTTGCCATAATGCAGCCGGTGTTATTGCCATAATGCTGTTATTTCTGTAAGTCATCATACTGAGTCTAGACTGAAAATCCTGGTAACAAGAGCACTGTTACACAAAATCAATGCAGCCTAGAATAAATGCATTAAAAGAAACAAATAAAGCCATTTTAATGATAGATCACAATCTTTTATTTAGAAATTATTGTGTTTTGAGAACATCTATCATGATTATGCACAGATTAATGTTTATATTGCAAATTAACTGGGTTTATATTTTATCAATACTTTAGAAGGAAACAACAAAATATTTGCTGGTAGATTTCATGTAAATGTTGGAGGAGAATTATATAAAGAAGAGAGCAGATTAGTTGTACAAACATATTTGATCATGTAGTAAAGTAAGCTCATCTGGACAAACTGCATTTTGAATAGAGCTTTGATGTTATTAGCAATTCCATGCTAAAGGACTAAAAATTCAATATTCGTAATATAATTTTATTCTGATTCAGAGCAAAGCCAAGATATTTCAAAGCTTTCAGCTAAAGTTAATTGTCGCTGCCTTCCCGGTTCCAAGAAACTACTAACTGCCTCAGAACCAGCAACCCAAATACCAGCTGTAGCTGTGCTGGAAAAGAAGCTAAGAACTGGAAATTTCAAGGCTCTTATCATCCTCTACTTCTGAGAACTTTCAAAGAGACAGACAGGAAGCCTGAGATTCTCAATGGCCTGCCAAGTTGAGGAATCAGACAGAGCTAGTAAGAATTTCTGAAATAAATCAGGGATTTTGTCAACATCATAGTCTTGTAGAAGGTTGCAATATTGATCAACTGACAAACTCCAATGAAAGAATATTTTTTGAAATGTTAATGAAGATTGATGTAAGGCCAGACACCAAGGGAGGGGTTCATCTGACAAATTTAGACATCTACAACATAGGTATTTGTCTGTGTGGGTAGATGTCTGGCTTCATCTTGTGATCAGCGGAAAGCTGTGACCAGACGAATCCTATCAATCACATATTTCCATAGTGTGATACGGATGTTTAAGGCAGGTAGTGCTTCTTAACCATAAATAAAAGCTCATTTTTTAAAAAGCACTGGTATATGATAAAATTAAAATATTTAAGATCCTTAATCAATGATTGACAGAGTAAAAAATATATATGAGGATTCTTGAGTGCACTAAGGGGTATTTATTGGAAGAACAGATTAGAGTAAATAACTTCATTGAATGGCTTATGGAGATCAAAATATGGATGCTCTGGTCTCTTCTGTTCTTGAGTTTTTGTCTCTAAAAGATGTAAAAAATATGATTTGAGTTTCGAAAAGAAATGAATCAGTATTTTGTGGTTTGTACTGTTAAGAAAGATTCGTGTCACTTGATGTGACATTGAACCTTGATGTGACAGTCCTATGTAAAAGAGGTCCAGTGAGAATTCACTGGAAGTTTCTGTGTCTGTTTACTGATTCTAGAAGGTTCAATGTGTTTGCCTCAGATGTTAAAGCTTTTGTTGTAAACATCCCAATTAGGAAATATACCATTTATCTATTAATACTGATTTAATTCTATAGTTGTCTGTTTTCAGTCTCAGATCATAGTTAATATATGTGATTTTACCAGCATCGAGACTATAGCTAGGTCATGGTTGTTGTGGTTTAAGAATTAACAAATTGAGGGGGGATGGACAGTTGGTAACTCTAGGACCCTGAGGGGTCAGAGGGCAGATGGTATTCCCTCCCCTTCCCTGCCACACTCTAGAAAAGGACAGGAAGTTCGGGCTTTGCTCTCTTTTCTTTCTCACTTGGGCTGTGCTGCTGCTGGGACCGTGTCTCAGCGTGGCCGGGCCTGGCTCCACGTGCTCTGCACAATCCATCGCCACCCAAGACCTGGTTTTGTATATACTTGTATATCCCTCTGCCCTTCGTATTCCTTTCCCTTGTTTATCTCTGTTACTTATTAAATTTTGTTCATAGTCTTAACTTCCAATTTTGTGTGAGGCACTTCCTTCCTCATTTGCCTTTTTATCCTCCCTTGGGAGGGAAGAGGGAGAGGGGAAAGAGGGCCGATAGGAATCCTGCTCTGTGAGGCTTGCCCTGAGCCTTAAACGAAGACAATGGTTTAAGCCCACTCAGATGGCACTAAACACCACACAGCTGTTCACTCAATCCTACCTCCTCTGGTGGGATGCGTAGGAGAAAATAGAACAAAGGACAGGAAGAACTCACTGACCAGTTATGGTCACAGGCAAAAGATAGACTCAATTTGGGGAAACAAAATCAACTCTATCTAAACAACAAACCCATCACGAGTTTACCAATTGAATCAAAATAGGACAGTGAGACATAAAACTATATCTTAAAAACACCTTCCCCCGCCCTGCCCTACTTCCTGGGCTGAGCTCTGCTCCGGATTCTCTACATTCTCCCATCCAGCAATGCAGGAGTATAGGCAATGGGGGTTGTGATCAGTCCATCTGATGTTGTTTCTGCTGCTCCTTCCTCCTAAGGTGAGGAGGAAGGTAAACTCCTCATAGACCTCCCCTTCTGCAACATGGCATCCATTCCACAGGAGACAGTCCTCCATGAACTTCTCCTACCTGCATGAGTCTCTTCTGCAGGCTGTAGTCCTCTCAGTGACAGACTACTCCAGCACAGGCTTCCCTCAGAGTCATGTCTTTCTTCAGGAACAGTCCTCTCCTATGGTGTGGGCTTCTTCAGGGGCTGCAGATGGTATTCTGCTCTACTGGTGATCTTTGTGGGCTGCAGAGGCTCAGCCTGCCATCTCACCACGGGTCAAAGAAGAATGGCTACTCTGACATGCCTCACCGACTCCTTCTTCATTGACCTTGGTATCCATATGGCTGTTTCTCTCATGTCTCACTCCTCTCTCAAACAAAAGAACCATCCCAAAAAACCCCTCGCCCAAGAGTTTTTCTCCTCTTGAATATGTTATCGCAGAGGCACTGATTCACTTGCCCTTGTCCAGAGGCTGGTCCAACTTAGAGCTGCTCAAGGCGCCTTACAGAAGCTACATCAGTAGCTCCCTCCACCACTATCTGTCACGATCCACTCAGTGGACGCATGATGGTTCATTTGCTGTGATCTCAAAGCGCAAAAATCAAGGCGATCATGCCAAGAGGTTATGCTTCAATCAAACAGTGCAACTTTATTGGTTTTGCCAGTAAAGCGGCACGCGATAGACAGAAAGAGTGAGAGAAAGAGAAAAAGGTAAAGAGAGGGAAAGAGAATTATCGCTACTACCACAGGTCCAAGGCGTCCCTATGGTACCAGGTCCAGGCAGCGTCCTGCTGCCCTGCTGATCGTCATGATCCTTGGTGGGGAAATTTTCCAAAGTTCAGTTGCTAAGAAGCCATCTTTTATGCCAGGCTACACACATTGCTCCTCCTCTGTCCCATGGATTTCTGCCGACCTCCACCTTTATGATAGTTGCTAAGACAGCAGTCATGATCCGTCTTCTTGACAGCGGCTATGCGGTGTAACTTGACCGTTTCTTCTTGTACCTGATAACGGAGAATGGTACCATACTCCTTATACCACGCAATCCTCCCTCTCAGGGTGTTTTATCTTGGTATCCACAGGGATTGCATTCCATGCTGTAGATCAGTAACTGCATCTCAGGTAGGCCACTGCAGACTCATGTCAAGACATTAGCCTAAGTCTCAGGGTACCTGATTGTCCAAGTCTCTGATGACAATGTTGAGACAATACTGTTCTTTGGACTGACTCTTACACCATCAAAACTCCATCAGACACAAACCCAATACAAGCTGATAACAAAGAGATAAACAAAAAGACATTGGATAAACCTTGTGAGCTTTTGCCTGTCAATTTGTCTGTATGTCTGTAACAGTAAAATGCTGTTAAACACTACTATTAAATCACCAGAATTGACTTGATAGAGCATTGTAGATCAAACTAAACAATACAATCAACAGAAGAAACAATGCAAAGTGAGTTTTTTATCAAAACAAAGAAAACACATTTAGCTTATATAATCTGATTTAACAAGAGTTAATGAAAGAAGATGTATTTCTGAAAAAAAAATAAACAATTATATTAAACATGGATTTACCTGTCCAGTGGCTAAATAACTGCTTTTTGTTGGACAGATGTTCCCTTTCGATGTCATTGTCGGCTAATCTGAGACATAGTCTTTGGTCTGAAATACTACAGCTTCCCTTCTCATTGACCCTGGGTTTTTTGCTTCTTTGATTTTTTTTTGTTGAGTTTATTAAACAGGAGGTTGTTAGCTCTGAGATAATGAAGACTTTAGTTAGATTCAGCAATGTGATATATAATAAATCCATCTGGAAAATTTTCTCTCACAAGCCATACCTTTCTTGTCAACTCTGGAAATGTTTTCCCATTTCTTTTTCAAAATCTGTCATTTCATCCTGCATCTTTCCTTCCTCTTTGTTAACTCGTATGTGAAAAGAACTGGCACCTAGCAGCTAGAGTATTTACTCTTCTTTAAAAATATTAAGGATCTTTGAAGCAATAGGATTCATGGGTTTCGCTGAGCTTCACTTTCATAACTTCTCTTTTTCAGTGTAAAATTCAGATTATTAACAGATTAAAGTAACGCTGAAAAGTCAGTCTGGCTTTTCTCTTTTTTTTTTTTTTATGGAATAATTAGGATTTATGCTAAAAAAATATATGCAATTGATATTAATTATTAGAGGTATCAGTTTATCCTTTTTGTAAAGAGATTTACTTGACAATTTAGGAGTGGATAAAGACACTGAAGTTAATTGCATGAAAATCTCTCTACCTGAGAATTACAAAAATGTTACAATCCTTTGACTGTAGCAAATTAAATGTCATCTTCCAGAAACTGTAGGGCTCCATGCTGTTAGATTAAGAATTCTGTAGTTTTACATTATTAGTATTTAGAAAAGTTACTAATCAGAATATGATGAATTGTATCTTGTCCATGAAATGACACTAATGTGTAATTTGATTGCTTTTGGTGGTAATCCCTCTTTTTTTTTTATTGTAAGTGGATTTCATATTTCAATAGGTGTTCCAAACGCAAAAAAAAAAAAAAAAAAATAAAAATTACTCAACAGTATTTTTTTATTCTCCTCTCCTGTCCCTTCTGCACTTTCCTATAATATTTACTCTACTGTAAGTAGAGATAACCATTACAGGACATACCAATATGTGGTAGACTGATTCCTAGAAGACTTTTTACTTGCACAGCATGAAAAGACAGAATCCTTTCAATCCTACTCTGGAGATATGAAAGTGTGGACAACTTGTGGCACGATTTGCGGCTCTAAGATAAGAAAAGAAATTGTACCTGTAGTTCTAATTGGATAAAGAAGAACTTAAAAATCAACTTTAAATGCTACTGAAAGCACTCAGGCCATGGGCACCTTGAAACTATTTTTTTACCATTCCTGCTGATCTGTTTGAAATATGAAATATTAATCAGGTTTATTTTGTTCCAAGCTAAATCCCAGAATTCTATAATGTTGGTGGTTTATCACTTGAACAAAATATTTATGAGTTGCCCATGTCAGCAGTATCTGAGTACTTTTTTCTTAACCAATAACCTTATTCTCCCATAACCTTATAACAATTAGACAGTACTGTCTTCTAATAAAGAAAAAAATACTCCAAATCCTCATTGTCTTCCATTTTATCTATAATAATATATTTTTTATATTTTTTTTACGACAGTTAACATTTATTATAAGATGCAGTATCATATATAGGCATTCAACATAACCTGATATCCACTAGCCTGTTTTACATTTCTCTGAAGAGTTTACAAGCAGAGGCAAGACACAACACAGTCACCACAGAGGTCTAACAAAGGAAGGCAATAACATAGACTCAGAGAATCATAGAATTGTCAGTGTTGGAAGGGACCTTAAAGATTATCGAGTTCCAACCCCCTTGCCATGGGAAGGGACATCTCCCACTAGATCAGGTTGTTCAGACCCCCATCCAACCTGGCCTTAAAAACTTCCAGGGATGGGGCTTCCACCACCTCTCTGGGCAACCTGTTCCAGTGTCTCACCACCCTCATGGTGAAGAACTTCCTAATGTCTAATCTAAATCTACCCTCTTCTACTTTGGATCCCCCTTGTCCTATCACCACCTGACATCCTAAAAAGTCCCTCACCAACTTTCTTGTAGGCCCCCTTCGAATATTGGAAGACCACAATAAGATCTGCTCACAGCCTTCTCTTCTCCAGACTGAATAAGCCCAACTCTCTCAGCCTGTTTTTACAGGAGAGGTGCTCCAGCCTTTCTCTGGACACGTTCCAGCACATCCATATCTTTCTTGTAATAAGGACTCCAGAACTAGATGCAGTACTCCAAGTGGGGTCTCATGAGAGTGGAGTAGAGGGGGAGAATCACCTCCTTCAACCTGCTGGCCATGCTTCTCTTGATGCAGCCCAGGATGATGGTATTGTTCTGTATGATAAAGACCCGCAGGGTTTTCTGCAGTGTGGACATCTGTATCTGAACTGATCATCCAAGATCCTTTTATTGTAAAAAAACTCCCCCCAAAAAACAACACAAAAACAAAAACACAGAAAAAAGAACTGTAAGAACATGACTCATCCTAAGGCAGAGATCAAAAGCAGATCAAATTAATTACGTTAGCTGGTTTTTTTTCCATTGTTTATAAAGAAAATTTAGGTTAACTAGCTCCGATGTAAGCATCAATAACTGACTGAAAGGAACTCCTATCACTTCTGTTCAGTCACTGACAAACCAAAGACAACCTAAGAAATGCTTTAATGGAGATTTTTGAAGAGACAATAATCTGGCTTTGTGGAAATTTACAGACATATGGTGAGATAAGCATCTGGGAAACATCATATCTGATGTTGAATCCAACTAGCAGTTTAAAGAAAAGAATGGTGGCGTATTGTTAAGGAAAATCTTACAAAAATCTTTGTGGAAAGCTCTTCATGATACACCCTGAATGGGAGATAGATCTTATGAAAGAGCATTCAGACATTAAATAAACAAACAAACAAACAAAACCAAACAAATAAATAAATAAATTCTTTATCTCAAGAAAGGAAATGGGTTTGAAATGGAAAGGAGGCATGAAAGTTCTGCAGTAGTTGTTAGACTGGAATTTGTCTCCTCTAGTTTTACAATGGAGATAATCAAATTAGGATTCCTACATAGGAATTCAGTGGAAATAAACTGGCACTTTTATTTGTCTGATCTACTTAAGATATCTTGGATAAGTTAGGTTAAAGGTCTGACATTTTTTAATGACTAACAGTGTAGAAAACCACATGGTAGATATAAGAAGTGAAACAAGTTGCAGACAGTTCATCGAAGAAGAGACATGAAAGAAAATGATAGAAGTATAATAAGAATGCCTTATATGACCAGTAAAATGCTTGTAATTCTCTCTCCACTGGAAGCAGCTTGATGGTTAAGTATCACTCTTTGTAAAGCTAACAGAATCATAAATGTATAAGGTCAAAACTAGAACATGGCTCTAATAAAATACTATCCCTCCTCTTTGATACTATCATCTGATGAACATAAATGGAAAGGAAAAAGAAACAAACAAAAAGCCTTCAGCAGGAAGATTTGATTGTGAGGATGTTGTTTGTTTTTTTTTTTAATTAGGATTGTTGTTTTTCTGTGCTCTTTCTTTTGGAGATTTTGTGGGTTTTGCTACAGATTATAAGTGGATTTTGCTGTATACCTATCAACTACTTTTCCCATAACATTTAAGAAAAGAAGCAGACCTCTAGAGCTCTAGTAGGAAATTGTTATAAAGCATTTGAAGAAAAGAGAAAAACTTTGAATAAGGTAACATGTTTGTTAAAATTTCAGGATTGACAGATTATAAAACAAAAGCATATTCTATCTCAGAGGTTTATTAGAAGATCTAAGAAATGCTGGCAAAACTTCTGCAGCTGTTTTAATCACCATACTTCAGCAGAAAATATATGGAATAAGATAAAAAGAAAAATGAGTAAAGTGTCATGTCTTTTGCAATATCTACTTTAATTAAAGGTGAAACTACTGTTGATTCACATATACCAAAAGTTAACATGCTAGGTGGAAGCTCTGCTAATATTTATGATAAATATACATTAATTTTGTCTGCATCAAAAGAGCTTTTGTTACATGATTTTTTAATTATTTTTTTTTCTGATTTTCTTTTTGAAATACTGCTTTTCCTTTTGAAATACTCAATTACATTATGGAGGGCTGATATGAGAATGTTAGCGCTATAGTATAGGTTTTATGGTTAATTGATTTGGGCTATTTACCTCCAATAATATGAGTAATGAATTTATAAAAATGCAGAATGCAATACTTGTTAACAGTTTACTGAACTTAACTATAATTGTTTGAGGAGCTAAATAAAGGAATTTTAATTGGTTTGGATATTTTCAGAATCAAAGTATTTGTTGGGTTGTGGGTTTTGGTTTTTTTTTTGTTTATTTTCCTTAAGAAAATGTTACATATTTAAACATGGAATAGTATCTTCTGTATAAATAAATCAAATTGTGTTTTATATGACACAAATTAGTTTTTTACACTATATAGTTTAGTTAAAACCAGAAATGGTTCATAGATGTTATAACATTTTCTAAGTTTCTTTTAAATTTTCTAAGTTTCTTCATGAAAGATTTGTCTGCTTTGTTTGGATTCATCTATCTTTTCTTTCAGAAATTCACCCATATATCTGTGTTCATCACGTACCTGTTATGATGTGAAAAAATTAGAAGTCAGGATCCTGACTTTTCAAGTTACTTGAATATTGTGCAGCTTTACTTTGGGGTTTCACAGGCAAAAGAATATTTTGCTTCCTTCTTATCTAAAAGTCTCTGGTTTTTTTAATGACAACCTTACTGTTCACTGAGGCCCTGGGGAACCTTGAAGCTAATTCCAGTGAGAGGATGAAACAGGATAGCATTGCCATTGCCCTTCCACCTTCACCTGATCAGCTGCTTTGTCTGTGGAACATAGCTGGGATATATATTAGTGTTAACCCAAGACACCACAGAAGTCTGAAATTCCTCTTCATAAATTGTCAAGGTAGAGTGCAAACAGCATGCTGCATTCTGTTTATTGCTTAATATATTTTTGTCATTATTTTTTTCTTCTTTCTCTAAGCAATTATCTGAGAATTCTTCTTACTGATTCAGGGTAGGATGTAGACATGATGTGGGTAAAAGCTTCATATAGTTGCTCAGCTGCTGCTCTGGCAAATGAAATACATTATACATCTGGATGGGTTGTGGAAAAGCGGGAGGAATGCATTCCTCTGCCCTGCCTTACCCTTTGGCAAATCTTTTCTTTTAATTGTATGTGAATTTTCATCAGCAGTGTTTCAGATAAATACTTTAAGATTCAAGTGCCTGTGGTTATGCACAACTAAAGTTGCATAATGATGACTGCTTGGGAGAAAAATTTTCTGTCCTAGGGGAAAATCCAATTATTTCAAATTTGATATCATTCCAAGTTTGATGGAAAATTTTAAATGCTGACATTTCCAGTAATACCTAAATATTAGACCTGCAAGATCACAGGATGGCTGAGGTTGAAAGGCAGCCAAGGAGGTGTCTAGTCCAACCTCCTGCAGAGTAGGGTCAGAGAAAGCAGGTTGCTCTTCACTTTGTACAGTCAGGTTTTAAATACCTTCACCACTTCCCTTGTCAACCTGTTTCAGTACTTGGTCACTCTCTCAGCATAAAAGTGTTTCCTGATGTTCAGAGGGAACCTCCTGTGTTTCAGTTTGTGCCCATTACCTATCTGTCACTGGGCACCACTGAGAAAACTCCAGCTCCATCTTCTGTATCTGCTCCCTTCAGTTATTTACATGTTTTAATAAGATGTCTCTCACTTTTCTCTTCTCCAGGCTGAAGAGTCCCAGCTCTCTCAGCCTTTCCTCATATGAGATATGTTCTAGTCCCTTAATCATCTTAGCGGCTTTTTGCTAGACTCTCTCCAGTAAGCCCATGTCTCTTGTACTGGGGAGCCCAGAATTGAACACAGCAGTCCAGATGTGTCTTACCAGTGCTGCAGCAAGGGGAAGGATCACCTCCCTCAACCTGCTGGTAACACACCTCCTAATGCAGAGCAGGGTACTATTAGCCGCCTTTGCTGCAAGGACACATTGCTCACTCATGATCAGCTTGTTGTCTACCAGGATCCCCAGGTCCTTATCTTGTAGAGCTCCCTTCCAGTTAGCCCACATGCTGTACTGGTGCCTCGGGTTATTCCTCTCCAGGTGCAGCATTTGACACTACTTCCGGTTGAACTTTGCAAGATTCTGGTTTCATTTCTCCAGCCAGCTATGGTCTGTCTGTCAAGGCAGTGCAATCATCTGGTGTATCAGCCACTCTTCAGTTTAATCTGCTGAAGGTACAAACAGACACATTATCCAAATCAATAATGAAGACATTAAACAATGTTAAACATTATCCCAATAATGACGCCTGGGATACAGCACCAGTGACCAGCCTAAGACTGCTGCTGATTACAAACCATCAATGTCAGCAATTCAGAGAGTCAAGATAACTGATATTCACTGTTCTCCTCTCACCCACTAAGCCAGTAGTCTCATTACAGAAAGCTATCTCATCACATTCCCAGGGCCTGAGGTGATACTGATATACCTGTAGTTCCCTGAATCCTCTTTTTTTTGCCTTCTTGAAGGTAGGGACAGCATTTGTTTTCTTCCAGTCCTCAGCAACCTCTCCCAATCACCATGACCTTCCATAGATAATGAGCAGCCTCTCAGTGACATGAGACAGTTCGCTCTGCATTTGTGGGCATATGCTGTCAAATTCCTTTTATTTATGTCTGTCCATTTTGTTTCCATATACCGTAATCAGATCTGTCTTCACTGAGGGTAAGTCTTTCTTTTCAGATTTTCTTACTGGTCTCAGAAATCTCAGATTCCCTAAAGCCAGTCTTACCAGCAGACTTCCTGGGTGAGTGTGGCTAGTAGGGCAAGGGGGAGTCATCCTCCCCCTCTGTTCTGCCCTAGTGAGGCCATATCTGGAATACTGTGTCCAGTTCTGGGCTCCTCAGTTCAAGAGGGACAAAGAATTACTGAAGACAGTCCAGCAGAGAGCAACAAAGAGGATTGGGGGACTGGAGCATCTTTCTTATGAGGAAAGGTTGGGAGAACTGAGACTCTTCAGCCTGGAGAAGTGAAGATAAGGTCTCCATATCAATGTCTACACATATCAAAGGTGGATGCAAGGAGGATGGAGTTGGACTGTTTTCAGCGGTGCCCAGTGACAGAACAAGGGACATTGGGCACAAGGTGGCACACAGGAGGTTCCATCTAAATATAAGGAAAAACTTATTTACTATGAGGGTCACAAAGCGCTAGAATAGGCTGTCCAGGGAGGTTGTGTAGTTTCCTTCTCTGGATATATTCAATCTCACCTGGATACAATCTTGTGTAACGTGTTCTAGGCAAACCCGCTTTGGTGGTAAGATTGGACTAGATGATCTCCAGAGGTCCCTTCGAACTCCAACAGTTCTGTGATTCTGTGACTGTGTCAGGGAAGGTATTGAGTATCTTGACCTTCATGTCCTTTGCCACCAGTTTCCCTATCACATTCAGAAGGCCCACATTTTTCCCAACCTTCCTTTTGCTGGTGAAATATCTGTAAAAATGCTTATTTCCCTTCAAGTACCGTAGCAGATTCAGATGGGTTTTGGCTTTCTTAGTTCCGTCCCTTCTCAGACAATGTTTCTGTATTCCTCCCAGGTCATCTGTTCCTGTTTCCACCCCTTGTACATTTCTTTTCTATGTCTGCATTTTGTCATGAGACCCTTGCTGATCTATGCAGTCCTTTTGACAAATTTACTTGACTTCGTGCTCATCAGGACAGACCATTTCTGAACTTGGATGAGGTTATTGTTGAGTATCAGTCAGCTCTTCTGGACCTCTCTTCTCTCCAGGGCCACCTCTCATAGTATTCTTCCAAGAAGATGCACGAACAGGACAAAGCCTGCTCTTCTGCAGGGTTGTTATCCTGCTTTTTGCCAGATGCTCCACAGCATCTGGCAAACACCCGCAACATCGCTGGCATTAGTCTACTTGGTAGTCCTGGCTCACAAGCTCAACTGTCTCACCACCTGTGCCAAGGAAAAGCTCCATGCACCCACACTTCTCTCTCGCATACAGAGTGATTTCTCCTCCTCACTGTCCCGTCCTAACCCTCCCAAAATGTCTTTATCTATCCAGGATAATTCAATCTGGGAGTGACCTCAGCAGATGTCTCTTCCAACCCCCTGCTCAAAGCAAGGCAAGCTCAGGGGTCAGTCCACACTGCTCAGGTCTTTCTCTAGTCCTGTCTTGCAAACCTCCAGAGAAGGAGACTACACAAAATCCTGGAGCAAACTGCTCCAGTGCTCAACTATCTTCATGGTGAAAAACACTTTCTTTTCAATTTGTAAAAATAAAATATATAGTTTAAATAATATTTGAAACCTTAATTTATAAAAATAAAGTATATGGTTTAAATAATATTTGAAACCTTATTTTTACCTTTGGTAAATATAAACACCATTAAAGTATTAATGAATCATGTAAAATAAAATTCTTACAATACATTATTTGAAATACATAGGTTAATTTTTTTTTAATTAATTAATTAATTATTTTCCTGTCACGATATTGTTCTACTGAATTTCTTATCTAAATCAGTGTTTCCATCAGTAAGGCCTGTGGAATACAGTATTTTCTCTCTAGATTTTATTTTATTTTTTTTTTTTTTACCCACAGCAAGTTTGTGATTGACACAATATGTGGAGCGGTTGACACACTGGAGGGAAAGGATGCCATCCTGAGGGACCTTGACATGTGCATGGTCCTGCGGATAGGGCGGAGTAATCCCAAGCACAAATACAGTCTGGATGACAAGGGGATTTCAGAGCAGCCCTTGGGGGTGCTGTTTGATGAAGTGTTGAACACGAGCCAGCGATGTGCGCTGGCAGCCCAAAAAGCCCACTGTATCCTGGGCTGCATCAAAAAGTACGTGGCTAGCAGGTCAAGTGATTCTGCCCCTCTACTCTGCTCTTGTGAGACCCCACCTGGAGCACTGCATCCAGTTCAGGAGCCCCCAATACAAGAAAGACATGGATCTGTTGGAGAGGGATGAGAGGAGGGTCACAAAGTTGATCAGAGGGCTAGAGCACCTCTACTATGAGGACAGGCTGAGTGAGTTAGGTCTGTTCAGCCTGGAGAAGAGAAGGTTCCGGGAAGACATTATAGCTGCCTTCCAGTACCTGTAGAGGCCTACAGGAAAGCTGGAGAGGGACATTTTACAAGGGCATGAGGGGATAGGACAATGGACAATGGTTTTAAACTAGAGCAGGGTAGATTTAGATTAGACATTAGGAAGATGTTCTTTACTATGAAAGTGGTGAGACATGGGAACAGGTTGTCCAGAAAAGTTGTGGATGCGTCATCCCTGGAAGTGTTGAAGACCAAGCTTAATGAGGCTCTGAGCAACCTGGTCTAGTGGAAGGTGTATGCCTGCGCATGGCAGGAGGGGTGGAACTAGATGATCTTCAAGGTCCCTTCCAACTCAAGCCATTCTATGATGTTATGTTTCTATGATTCTATGTTTCTATGATTCTATGATTCTATGGTTAAACATTGTAAATATTTACCCCTTCACTCCTCCTTTTTGGGAAAAAGTTAATCCTGTTTTACAGAAGATTTTATGGCTCCATTTGGTGGTTGATGAGTTATTTCTATGGTCTTTTTTCATTTTCTTTGCTGACTTCCTTTAAGACTTATGATAGGTTCAGATGTATCCTTCTGGAGGGACAAGGCTGGAATAGGAGCATCTCATTTCCTGGGGAGCAGCTCCTCCTGAAGGGAGAACGCAGAAAAGTGTGACAACTCAGGACTTCATAGATAGGTGGAGACTGAAGGGAGTCAACCAATAGAATGTTCCTTTGCACACCCTGGGTCTGACAAAAAGAGAAACTTCCTAGGGATCAGATTGTGCAGAGATCTGATGAACTTCCTTTTAAACAAATAATTTATTTTTGACCTCTCTAATGAACAACTGAAACAGAATCAATGACTTATCACTAGATCTTTCTTGAATCCTCTGCCTTCCTGTCTATAAATATATACTATAATCAAGAAGGTAATTAATTAATCCAGTGTACCCATGAAGCTGTTCTTGCAGCTCTGTATAGAAAAATCACCTATTTCCAGAAACAACTATAAATAAATGAACATTCTTATAGCAAGTAGGTCAAATTTATAAGCATAATTATGCATGAAAGATGTAGAGAGAAGTCTCCTGCAAGGTAGCTCTTCAGCATTCTTGAAAATGCATCTGTATGCCTGGACAGCTTAGGTCATCATGACTACATTTAAATCCTTTGAATGCCTGGGTCCTATACACTGAACAACTCTTTGAGGGGTCACATCACTGAAGAGTCTAAGCATATTCATATTGTGCAATACATAGGAAAATATAATCACAGTGAGACAATACGGACGCTCACCAAACACTGGAAATACCCTTTGGAGGATCTGACAATTCTCCTTCAACATACAGGATTCCAAGAGCAACTATGATCCCAGCACAGGTGCTGAGAATGTTTGTGATGTCCAGGCCCATGTGACCTTTGCATGATAGAATCTACATTACTTGTAGAGTAGACATTTACAGGCTATACAAAGCAGCAGATCAGCAGGCAACACATACCAGGGAGGGCAATGAGAGTACTGAACTTGACTCTGATCATCTATACAGGCAAGTACAATGCAGCACAGAAGAATATATATAAGTTATCTCAAACAATAGAATGAATCTAGCCAGGGAAATTAAATCTCCAGATCAGCTCATTTACCATACAACAGATTAGCATTTTTTTCACCCCTCGGTAAAGTTGTCTGGTGTAGCTAGGCCTTATCCTCAGAGCAAAATAGTCACAATGTTTTATGATCTACAAAAATGAACATATAAGACACATATAAAAAATTTAGTTCTTTGATAGATGAAAAGCAGCTTCAACATAACTGATTTGGCTACCTGCAAGATTTAAAAGTTTTTTTAAAATGAACCTGTGTCCTGTATCGAAGTTTTTCATGCTCCATAAAATCGCATTTCTCCTCCCTTTCATATGAAGTCATTGGAGCCCAAACATAGAAGTAAATAAGCTACTTGGCATCAGTGAAACATATCTCACAAAAGCTTCTTTATGTGTTTGACCACTTTGAAATTGCTCGTCTGCAGAATTTAATACTCTCAGGTCTCTAGAGAAAGATTTTGTCCTTTAATAATCATAGGCCTTTTTATAAAACTTCAGTTTATTTGTTACTATTAAGAGCTTGCTAGTCCATTTCAATAAGAAATTCATCAATTGTATCTCAGCTTTACAGCGCATCTTCTTGTTCTGAAATACAGACATTGGCATATGTAAGCATTGAAGATTTGCCAGCCCTCATATCATAAGCACAACACATTTCTTTTTGTAGAAGGAAGTGATTTATACAAAATGACAGTTGTGAAGTTTGCAGGTTACTAACAGCTTGGTAAATCTGACTGAAAGAACGTCTTTAGTCTAGCAGTAATAAATCTCAGCAGTCCAGCAAAAGGCTTATCTGTGCCAGAAACAGTGAAAGTGCTTTATTTCTCCTCAGGTTAAGCATTTTAAGGATATATAATCCTAAAATTTTACTTTGCCTCCCATCCAAATACATAAATGCATGCACTACATCCTGCTATCAACTTCAAGCCTACCATCTCTCTTGCACTGCACTGTGGGATGCAATGCTATTTATCTCTGGAGCCAAAAGACTGTGAAAGGACACACTGTGAAGGCTGTAAAAGAATTTCATATATTTGCGAATTGATGTGGAATGAAAGGACACAGAACAACAGAAATCCATATGCACCTGAAATAAAACACTTCTTCAAATTATTAAATTCATTTAATTCAGCTTACACAGCACTACAGCTAGACCTCAAAATCTTATTTTGACAGTATTTCTTCTGATTGTGAGATATAATTTGTCATTGGGATTTCACCATAACCAGGTAAAAATAAAAACATATCTAGAAATATATTTGGTTAATACTACCTGAAACAAGAATTCCACAACATACTAGTATGCTTCCTGAATGTGATTTTCTTACTTATTTTGAGCTCTCTATACTGGTTTTCCCCCGAGGTTATAGGAGCCTTCTCTGGCTTCTGTTCAAGTGAGCACACTGGGCTATCTCTGCGCACCCTGGAAAAGTTGTCTTATTGACCCGGTACCAAAAAACAAGTAGCCCTACAAGGTGACTACAGGACGATTGCCCAGACCTGCATCTATGCAAATTCAAGTAATGTAATGTACTGTGCAATGAAACACAAGAGGAGTAGTGGCCTGGGAACAGTGCTGCAGCCTTGTGCCAAATTCCTCCCTCCTCATTGTCAAATCTGAATGAAGGCAGTTTTCTGTTACAGTAAACTGATTTTACTCAATGAGATCTTCAGAATTAAGAAAAAAATCAACAAAAAATTTAGGGCCAATGTCATTAGTTGTTGCTACTATTTATCAGTAAAACTGCATTGATTGATTTTACTTTCATAAAAGTCAGTAGGGAAAAATAAACAAAAAAAACCCCCCACAAAACTCAGAACAGGAGTGTTTATAAAGAACGAAGTTCTTTCACTCAGTAAAGAAAGGTCAATTGAACCAAAATGCTATCTTAGTCAGAATAGCTTGAATGGAAGAAAACAAAGGGACTAGTGACACTAATTGAAATAAAATTGTTTAATATTTTTCCTTCAGAATAAATGTCATGGTTTTGTTTTATACGATGTCAAAATTTTCATTTGCTTAATGAAGAAAGGATGTAGGATCAAATAAACACTTTATATGATCTAGGTGGGAATTTTTCTGTTTCTAAGAGAGAAAATAAGGGTTTGAATCAAGATGAAGCAGACTGAAAGCCTCTGAAAGGGAAACTATAAATGAAGAGGGTAGGTTTCTAAAATTTTTCTAGTANCAAGAGAGAAAATAAGGGTTCGAATCAAGCCTCTGAAAGGGAAACTATAAATGGAGAGGGTAGGTTTCTAAAATTTTTCTAGTAAATAACAGTCAAAGGTCAAAAGGCATCATATGTGCAAATCCCAGTGGAGTCAATGTGTTGTGACTGATGGTCAGTCATACACCACTGAAAGCTCAAGTCAGATCTGTACTTTAAATGAGATTCTGCAGTGGAGAGGGACTCCGAAGGAATGAGTACAAAGGGAAGAAGAATACATGTTTTGGAATCACAAATGCTCAGTGCTTCATATTTAAAACATTTTTAATATTTCAGCCCCACTTGCGGCAGAAATAGCCTCTGTTCAATGAGTCTTTTCTACTAATTTTTGCTGTCATCACTGAAATTCAAGTACTAATAGTCGCTTCCCTCATTTTGTCATTCCTTAATGCATCACTGCCAATCTCTGTTCTCCTCATCAATATCCATCCTAGTCCAGCCTTCACCATCACAATTGTTTCCACAGGAAGATTGTTCCTATTGAAAGACTATCCCTGTTTTGCATAAAATCAGTGACGACCATGATTATATAGGTGTCTCCATTTAATGCTCAGGGCAAGCCTCACAGAGCAGGATCCCTACGGGTCCTCTCTCCCCCTCCCTCTTCCCTCCCAAGGGAGGATAAAAAGGCAAATGAGGAAGTGCCTCACACAAAATTGGAAGTTAAGACTATGAACAAAATTTAATAAGTAACAGAGATAAACAGGGAAAAGGAATATGAAGGGCAGAGAGATATACAACCACATACAAAACCAGCTCTCAGATGGTGATGGATTGTGCAGAGCATGTGAAACCAGGCCCCACTGCGCTGAGGTGCGGTCCCAGCAGCAGCACAGCCCAAGTGAGAAAGAAAAGAGAGCAAAGCCCGAACTTCCTGTCCTTTTCTAGAGTGTGGCAGGGAAGGGGAGGGAATACCATCTGCCCTCTGACCCCTCAGGGTCCTAGAGTTAACATCTGTCCACCCCCCCTCAATTTGTTAACTCTCAATCACAACAATAGGATTGTAGGAATAAGTGAAAATGAGTAATTTGGAAAAATAATAACCTCTTTCAGATCAATGATTAGATAACAATCTTTTCCCTATTTATATTGTTAATTTTAGCTATGGCTGGAACTAGAAAGTAAATAATCTTCAAGGACAATCTTTCCTTTAACTCTGATTTATAGTAAGGTTTCCTGGATTTCTTTGCCAGTTACTAGGAGTGAGAGTGTCACAAGGAAAATTTTGAGAATAAGGAAAACTAGTGGATTGATGTTAAATGCCTGCTAAAATGTTTGTGTTTCATCTATGCTAAACACTTACAGAAAGCAGGACCAAGTTGTAGATGTCTGCAGATAAATGGATTGCCTAGACATTGCTGAGAATAAGCAGGAAAATACATGTACAATTCTAAGTTTCTTTTTTTTGCAAAGCAAAAATGAAGTTTGATGTCTTCTTATGCATACATACATATGTACACGAGTTTTTCTGACATTTATACTTAGTTAAAGGGATGGGAGTTTTCATGACTAAGAAATCTATTTCATATCAGTTCCTGCAGTAAAGGTGTCGTAACCAAATAAACTACTGTTTATTTTAGATAAAACTAAAAAGGCAGAGACTAATGACAGCAAAAATTTTGCCTTAATTCTGACCAGGGAATTAAACAAGTGTCTCTTGGATATTAGTTAAGTTTAAAGAAGGCCTTTGGAAAAGGGGGCCACAGATTGGTATACAAATACTTGTTCTGCCTAATCAAAGAAAAATAATGCAGTTAGTTTTATTGCGATCAATATCTTTAAATCACTTAAGCACAGGCTTGGCTTGTGAGATGAGAGAGATTCAATCAACTAATGCCAATTAATAGGTAAAGTTTCACTAGAATAAAAATTCAGTAAGCAAGGAAAAAATACTCTTAGTGTACTACTAGTGAAAGGCACTGGACAGATGAAAGAAGAAGTTCACTTCTAAAGGACTCTGGTGGGCAACTTTGCACATACAGGTGTTTGGAAAAATTAAATAACTGCACAGGAAATCACTGAAATATCAATTAAATTGACAATGTTACCAGTTCCTCTTGTGATCACATAATGAAAAAAAAAAAAGGGGCAAAGAGCTCCACTTCTGCACCTAGAGGAAAACCCTAAATATTCCTCCACTGATAAGTGGTTTATTAGAGCTCTGTGTTACGTTATCTCAGAAAAAGAGATTCAGATAACATAAAAAAGTAGCAAAGAACATTTATTGTTTTAATATTATCATATAGGCTACGAAGAGTGTAGCAGTACATGTCATCGTTTGTAATCTGAAATGATTAAGAGTACATATTAAATGGAATTACTACATTTTGTATCAAGGACAACTTAGTAGGAAAAATAAAATGTATGTAAGCTTTTGCTTATTCAGATGATCTCAAATTTTGCTTTGGCATGTTCAGAGATAAAAAGCAAGGGTGATATTTTTGCCATCATTCTCTCTGAAAACAGAACATGTTTACTGTGAACAGAATGACATTGTTTGCTGACTTCTGTAATGTTGTTTTTGCTTGAGAAAGAAGCAAACATAAAAGGAAAGTGGAATTGTGTTTTGGTTCAGAGAAGTGGATTAGCAATCTGTGTAAATAAGATGCAGTGTTTGTTTAAGGGATTTCTGATCTACAAACACATGAGGCTAAATCCTGATGCTATTGAAGGCAATGGTACAATTCTCTCAACTTTAGTAGAAGCAGTAGTTAGCTCCATACTTATTTATACCTCAAAATTTCTCACTGCAAGAGAAAACTTGACTAGAATGAGTGTTTTCACAACTCAACTCTTCTTTTTCCCAAGATGATTGATGCAAAGATTGCGTGTGAGGTCCACATGAAAACATATAGATGTTTCCTCTGATAAAAAACCAAAACTGAATCTGAATACACAGTATTTCTTTTCAGTATTTACTGAGTAGATTAGTATCATCCTATCAATAACAGATGCACAGTCTTTCTGATGTGTTTTCCTAAACAGAGTCAACTGGTGACATATATTGACCCTTTTAAAGACCCGGCAGTAAAATTACACCTTCTGCTGAAATGTGTTTTCCCCACTATTTATTTACTTATTTTCTTATATGATTTTCTATTCTGTAGAGAAAGAAAGAGAAACAAACGTGCAAAAAGACCACATATTTTATTTTATTATTTGAGAGGTCCATTCTTGACCATGCTCTTTAGCTAGGAATAGCATAAAATGATTCTCTGGCAAATTTCATCTTGCCACAGCTTTCTTAGAACATTTTGGTGTTTCCTAATGCACTTTTATTCCTGTTCAGTGGGTTTTAATTAATCAGTCTCACTATGTCAATCATGGCTTTACTTCTTA
Organism: Baryphthengus martii; assembly: GCA_013396935.1. NCBI lineage: Eukaryota > Metazoa > Chordata > Aves > Coraciiformes > Momotidae > Baryphthengus > Baryphthengus martii. The sequence continues at coordinate 98,985 of VWZK01010603.1, forward strand.
TCTGGTGACTACTAGCATTCCCTTTCAATCTTCTGTGATGGACTTTCTCAAAAGGTTTTTTCAAGCCCAGATAAATGTCAGCTTCCTCTCCTTTATCTCTGTTACCTGCCAGCCTATTCTCAAATGCAGCACCACAGTCCACAGTCATGTCACTCATCGTGTTTTATAACATTGACGTGCAAACTCTTGACATATGTTCTGCCATGCCATATCGATGAGGTCCGTGAATCCTGTGGGGAAACAGAAGCCAATATACTTTATGGAGCTACACAACCGTCCAAATTCATTATGTTTAGGTTACTGTAAGTAAATAGCCTTTATTCATATAAATTGGTGGTTATTTAGGTTTTCTGACAATTGGTGAAGTCAAGTCTTGAGTCAAAACTGTATTGTTTAACTATTAGAGAACTGATGTTCTAAGAACATGTACTGCAGTATATCTTAGCAAACACTCAAAATCCTGACTCATCATAATTAGACATGGTCATCCATAAAGTTGACACATTTCCACAAGCTAAACCATACGAATTCTCAGAGATTTTAGCATTAATATGTAGAAAACCCAATTAAGTCAGTTGTATTAAAAAAAAAGGTCAATTTTCCACTTGTAATCGGCTTCTATATTAAAATTATAATAGTTTACATACTCAAAATTATAATACCAAACTAATACAAGAACAAATTACAAACCTACCTGCTGTTCAAACATATGCTGCCAACAGTCAGAGACATGATCTCAGCTGTTATCCTGGCCTTTGCTGAAGATCTCAGGCCCTTTGTTAGGGTTATCTTCCACATCTTGAATTCCTGAATGCCATATCAAGAAAGCATATAAAGTATATCTCACGTAATTTAGCCTTGGAAGAGAAAAAGGTGGGGGTTTTTAGGATAATATTGTGAAAGTATTCCACAAAATGTAATTCCCATATATAGATGTATTTGGTCTGGCAAAGATGGAGTTAATTTTTGCCGTAGCAGCCCTCATAGTGTTGTCCTATGTATTGGTAGCTAGAAAGGTGCTGAGAACACATCAGTGCTTTGGTTACTGCTGAGCAGTGTTACATCATCCAGGCTGTGTCTCCAACATTTCCCCACTGTCAGTAGGCTAAGAGTGGGCAAGATCTTGGGTGAGGACATGGCCAGACTGCTGACTCAAACTGACCAAAGGAATATGCCATACCATACAACGTCTGCTCGGTAACAAAAGCTAAGAGAAAGGAGCAGAAAAGGGGGAGGGGCATTTTTATTTACATTTGCCTTCTGGAGCAAGTGCTACATGTATTGAAGCCCTGCTTCCTGGGAAACATCTGGACATCACCTGTTGATGAGAAGTAGAGAATTAAATCTGTCTTCATTTGCTTTTGTGCATGACTTTTGCCGTAACTTTATTAAGCTGTTCATATCTTGACACACAAGCCTTTTGTTATATTTTCTTTATACTTCCTATGACTCAGTGATAGAGTTGATTTGGTGGGCACCTGGCATCCAACCAGGTTCACCCCACAGCAGTAGAGTTTTGCAACTTAAGTACATTAATTACAACATTAGTTGTATGAAATTCACATTAGTTACATCATTAGTTATATGAAATTCACCCACATTGTGTAAGGAACAAATTCATCCCAAACCTGCTCTACTAGGCAGGTCCAGGTAGGGAATGGAATTCTCATATTCACAGGCAAACATCTCAGGATCCTTTTTTGGCCCAGACTGTTTGGAACCTCAGAGAAATTGTCCCTAACTGACATTTTTATGTGTAACTTTAGGGACAATGAGTCAGCATTCACTGATTTTTGTGTGTCACCAGGCCTCACATGAGTTCAGATATGTAGATATTTGGAATTATTTAGAAGCAATCCAGTATCCAAGGTATCCACTCCTAAAATGGGAGCCCTGGGGACCAAAGCAAATCTGGAAGCACAAGGAAAAGAATGATAAAGCTCATGGCAAACTTTAGACTTGAGAATTGTTAATTCAATTCAGTGTTTAGAAGTGGAAAACAAAGGTGATGTGAGTGATATCAGTACATAAATACCAGTGGGAAGAGAAGGCAGCCATATGGGCAAAGTGAGTCCTGGGAAAATAAGCACCCCTCTGGACACTATTACCAGACCAATAACATCCCCTTGTGTGGCTGAACCCTAGCAGCAATTGCCTTAAAACTTCCTTCATCCAGATCTTTTTTTCTTTCTCTTTCAAGCTGTGCTTTATTGTTCAGCATCTTTTTGCAGGCAGCAGAGGTGATGATTAACGCCACTTTGAGCAGAGATATTTGGCATATATGTCCCATATGGGATCCATGGTGGTGTTTGGCACTGCAGAGTCACCGTGGCTGTGTGGAATACGGTTGTGACCCATGGGCCCTGGGAAGCATGGCATTGCTGTACTTTCCTGCAAGCACAGACTGCCTCAGGGAGAAGAAGATGCTGAGGCTTCAATTTCACCTCATCCCTTCTTGGATCCAGGGAATAAAGAGAGAAAAGTCTAGGTACTCCCTAGACTGTCCTCTCAGGGCTCACAGAGGCCACACAGTAGTAAAATAGCTTTCCCTCCACAAACTGAAAAAGTCACCACCACTTATTTCTTTGTGCTTTCAGCAGGCTGAGCAGAACTGACTCCATCTAGCTGGAATACATCAGTATCCAGAACAAACAGCACAACTTGGAGACATTTTTAAAAGACTACATAAGACCATAAAGAGTCTTGCTACAAAGATCAGATCATCCTCCTAGGTCATCCTTACTTTCTGAAGAACAGGAAACTGTGAAGGTTGGTAGTGGGAGCAAAGGTGAACCTTGCTGGAGAGATTTTCAAAGTTGTAAAGGCTGCTTTGTTGCCCAGTTTCTATAAACTGGAGTCACTTCTGTGCCTTTCAAAATCTCCCCTAGTATGACATAAACCTATGTTCAAGGAGTCAGACTTTTTGACCTTATTTCTTTTGTTATATACTGAGAGATAAAATTAAGAAGCACTTCATGAAAATGTTATGACACAGATACAAGGACCTGTAAAAAGAGTTTGGTTTTTTTTTTGTTTGTTTGTTTTGTTTGTTTGTTTTTCACTGTGTTTTGATTTGTTTGGTTGTTTTGTTGTTGTTGCTTTTGTTTTTTAACACGTACTCCTCCACAGCAGCTGGTGCAGGAGGCTTTAACCTGAAAACAGTCACAACTTAAATTAGGCTTTTGCACAGAGAGGCTGTTTTTGCTGTGGGAAGATTCAGGTGGAAAGGATTCAGTGCTACACAATTATTCACATTATGAAGGAATATCTAAGTGACAATTTTGTTCACGAGAATAGAAAACAGGAGTTTCTGTACTCCAGCAAGTTAAAAGGCTGAAGAAACAAATTGTAAATGTCCAAGTATGTTGTCATATCTCTTAGCAAAAAAAAATAAACAAGGCATATTTTAAAATCTTTCCATTTCTCAAAGAGTGAAAAAAAAATTAGAATGCACTTCAAAAATAAGATAATGATTTGGTTTGTGAAAGCATTACTATATGAAAGTCTGTACTTTTAGTGCTTCTGACAAAAAGATCTTGCTGGATATCTTTAGTTTGACAAGAGAACTTGTGAGCATTAGCATGAGATGTAGGCTTATGCTAAAGATAAAAGATAAAAAAACCTGTTCATAAAAAATTGCAAGAGCTAAAACCCTCTTCTACTATAAATAGTTTAATGCTGCAGAATTTTCTTGCCATCAAAAAAAGATTTGCAAAGCTTAGTGTTACAACACCATCCAGAGTTTAAATTCACACAGATGAAATCAAACAGCATTAGGAAATGGTTGAGCACAGTAATAATGTGACTGTAAGGCAGGCTGGCAGAAAAGCACTTTTCTTATAATGAGTTGCAAATACACTAGGCAAAGTACTGGTGACAATACACTCCAGGTATACAAATAAAATTCCTGTCACACTTTTTTCTACCAAATTAGTACTGCAGCTATACAGTCACTGATCCTTGCTTTTCTTTGCAACCCATAGTTTAGTACCATGACTGATAGTAAAAAAAAAAAATAAATAAATCAAACTATGCTTTTTTTTTGTCTCTTGTTAGACTGCTTTCTCACATTAAATAAAAAATAACCAATACAGTTTACACACGAGGCTAACTATATGCCTCTGTCGTACCAACATCCAGTAAGCTATGAACAGTCAGTAGGAATATAGGAATAATATGACTTGCTGCTTGGTTCCAGCTGTGTGTCAGACCAAGCTTTTAACTTACTTTCTATGGATTCTATGGAGAGAAGGATTTCCTACAGCTCTGTACATGGAATTCTTCTATTATAAATCAGCCATGATATCTCAGCCCTTGAGTCCATCATAACACTTTTATCTGCAAAGTATGTCTCTCAACTTGCAGCTTATGAAACATTTTTGTATTCCAGAGCCAAAACCAATATGCTGTTATTGTAGATTACTACTGTTCCCAAATTCACCACTGCACTGATTTCAATGGGGTCAGGCTAGTATGGAGCTGCTGCATTCGGAATTGTTATACGAATTTTTCAATGTGCATTGCAGCAATATATACTCCTAGCACACACTTTTTTCGCATGTTGGACAGAGAAAAGAATGCTATAATGAAGTATAGCATTAAAGTCTTCAATCAGAACTTTTTTGATGTGGCTTCCAGCGAAACAGCAACCATATAAACATGAAGAAATTGTAACATTTAGGTTACCATTAAGAAAACAAAAAGTATTGGGTTAATATCCACCCCTACTGACTTGTTTCAGTCTTACTATTAGGAGTATTGTGCATGTCCCCACATTTTGTGCAGATTTCTAAATGTTTCTGCTCAGTAATCCTGGCTTTACATTATTTCAAAAACATGGGAAGAGTTGTTTGCTTATTGCTTATTTAATTACTGATTACTAATTATACTTGCAGGTTAGTATAAGAGGCAATAATATTAGCATAGACAGGTTTTTTATAGTCTCAGAGCTGATGTCAGAGAAGCATCAGTTACCCAAGTCACATTTTACAGAAGACTTCTTACGTCCAGTTATTTTACCCTGACACATACCCTTTCTTCCACCACAAAACATGGCCACAGTCGTACCACTATACTTTCTATAACATTTCTGAAATTGTAGCTAGTAAGAACTGAAATGCCCTCCCAAATGCCACCACTTTACATCACGGACATTGAGCAGAGGTCATGTCCTAGATAATATTTCCCTGCAAGTGGTTTAACTTCTGTCATCCTTAGATTTCCTGTGCACTCCCACAGTTTGTTTAATCCTTCTACATATTTCTTGCATTCAAAATTCAACATTGTCTTGTAGCAATTTGCAATGTTGTAAGTCTGCCTAACTTGACAGTCTTCAGACATTACAGCTAGAGAAGCAAAACTGCCACTCATTTCTTCCCTGTGGACAAAGATAAACCACAAAATGCATTTGGTAGCAATCATTCATTTGTACTTCCTTATTAAAAACTACATGCCTCATAATAAATTATTAATATACTGCAATACATCAGTTCAGGAGAGGTCAAATCACACAAATACATAGAAACAATAATTTCTTCTGGTCAAATCCCACAGATACATAGAAACAATAATTTCTCCTGGTCTTAGCTGGACCTGGAGGACTGAATTTGGGTGACATGCATGGAAAGTGCAGAGTTTACTTTGGTACCCAGACGGTGACACTGATCTATCAAATCACCAATACATCTCACAGTCCAAAGCTCCTTTACATTCATAGATGAGTTCCTGTGTAATCTTCAAGAAAAGGCTGCTGCCTGCACACAAGTCACATCTAGCAAATTTTATTTGCTCAGGACTTCTGAGTTTAAAAGTTGAAGTATAATAATAGCAGTTTTTAAAAAATGAAACAGCAGTGTTTCTTCATCCACAGAGCATGAATAAAACAGAAAATAGTTTTACTAAAAAAAACCAAAAGTGGTAATACTATTTCAGAGATGGAACTGAAGTCATATTGAACAACATATAAAATTAATACAGTAGAGGAGACTCTTTGTATTACTACCGCATGTCAGTGTTCCTCATGCATCCTAAGCTACAAAGTGCCACACAAGAGCCACGCACTCTGACAAAGTGCTAATCCTTTGTAAATTTAATGTGAGGTAAAAGTGGTTGAGTTGTATCACCTTGGGAGCATACGGCAATGGATATTGCATCTGAGCTGAGCAAAAATATTCTTGCATTTTGATACAGAAGGTTAACGTTTCCACAGAAAGTGTCAAGTACAAACATGGATCTGAAGTTGTGAAGCGCTCTTGGAACTTCAAGGTGAAATATGCCAACATGCAAGAACGTAAGTAGGTTTGACACTTCCTTAGTTTTATGCCGGGCTGTATAAAGTAATTCAGAACAGAGTTTTGGGGACCTTTATCCACCAGATCCTTCTAAGATTATTTGCATCATAGACGAAGAGATAAAGATTATGAGAATTATTATTCTTCTGTCCCAGCTATCTATAAATATTTGGTGTGCCATTATTATCCACAAAAAATGAAAGTACAAGATACATCAGTTTCATATAGTATCCTGTCACACCTGAGCTTTGGCATCACTGGTTGAAGGAGTGAAGGTGACCTGAAGGGCTTCAGAACTCAGGAGTGCTGGTAAATGGAATTTGTTGCTAGGTTCTTAGGGAAGGGGGTAGCCTACTGTTCACTGGGAAACACTGTCATGTACACTATTGACTGAACTACAGCTGTTGCAGCTGTAGCAATCTTCCTGGAGGCAGGAAGATTACACAGGTCAGCAGGGTGTACATGCAAATGTCATCTTTTGACTTCAATGCAGAGAAGAGAGTAGGTACTATTGGGATGTGTTTTTTCTGCCTCTAAATAAGAAAGGAGCCTTAAGGATTATTTCAGATTTTCATCTAGTTGTTGTTCAAAATAAAATGTATGAATACAACTTCTAGTTTCCTGTGTACCCAGGTTCTGCAACTTCAAACTAGATGATATGACCAATAAGCTACATGCTCACCCCACTGTGAGTGTAATATTCCCAGCCACATAAGAGCTCCACTGTAAAAAACAGCTCTAGAGAGCATTTATTGCTCCTCATAGCATATCTGTAAAGCTTATAGCAAGAGTACTCCAATGAGGCATGAAAAAAATGTGATTGAACTCTCTCACATAGACTAGGGGACAGGAAGGACAAAGGTTTGGCTCCAGTCAGTGTGCCTGAAAGATTTACATTTACAATTATATTTAAAAAGAAAATAATAAAATAGTCTTGTTCATTACACTCAAAGTAAAATTGCAGATGGCTGTCTTCAAGCAAGTTTGAGAGCTAAAATTCTTGACTCTATGAAGGCAGCTCCCCTGCAGCAGCCCTGAATCAGTACAGCCTAGTGTTTAGTGCTTCCTAGGGGCTAACTCTATGAAGCTCCTTCTTACTTAGTATCATAGAATCATAGAATCATAAAATTGGAAGGGTTGGAAAGGACCTTAAAGATCATCTAGTTCCAACCTCCCTGCCACAGGAAGGGACACCTCCCACTAGATCAGGTTGCTCAGAGCCCCATCCAACCTGGCCTTAAAAACTTCCAGGGATAGGGCTTCCACCACCTCTCTGGGCAACCTGTTCTAGTGTCTCACCACCCTCATGGTGAAGAATTTCTTCCTAATGTCTAATCTAAACCTAATTTAGATCCATTCCCCTTGTTCTATCACTACCCGACATGCTAAAAGTCCCTCACCAGCTGTCTTGTAAGCCCCCTTCAGATACAGAAGGCCACAATAAGGTCTCCTCGCAGCCTTCTCTTCTCCAGACTGAACAATCCCAACTCTCTCAGCCTGTACACAGAGTTAGGTAAATTATTCTTCTGAGAAACCTACTTTCATTACAGGACATATACAGGGTCCTCGTGTTTGAGATTGTGCGCTGAATTTCAGTCCAGGCCCTTTTGTGCTTTAAAGGTAAGTTGCATATTATCTTAATGCGAGAATCTGTGTCATGTCTTGCTTCTACTCTCCAAGTGACTACAAAGCATTCATTTGTTTTATAATACATTATTTTTTCTTATTTTACATTTCATGTTGTATTTTCTAATTTTTATCTTGCAAAACTTTTGGTGTTCAGTTTCTTTTCCTAGGAAAATGAATACAGAAGTGTAGTCTCAGGAGGCAGGGGGAGGTGTATGTCGGAATATAGATAGCATGCTGTCTTAGAGGCAATTTCATTTATGACAATCACCAGACCCTCTGTAAAATTTCATCCATCTCTACATTGTCCAAGTTATGTAAGTGTGATGGCATCTTCTCAGCACATTTCACCCTCAACTTCTACTTAATTTAAAGCTTCTGGTTATCTTATGAAGGGCAATGATCTATATCTAAATTTTTGTTCTGCTTAAACTCAACTTCAGTATGTATGTCTTTCTGCATATTTCATAGTGAAGTATAGAGATCTGGTAAGGAGATTTATAGTCCTGACACACAGATTAGTTGAGGAATAATTATATAGGCTGAAATCCTCATCTGGCTACACAGCTCCCTGTTTTCAGTCAAACAGTTTTTCCAGTGTATACTTAATGCACCACTCTGTTTTGTTATCCACACTCTTCTCCAATTCTCAGGCAGAGCTTAACTAGTTCAAAGTGTAATGAACTGGTCTCCTTAACTAACGTTCATTCTTCACCTTACTACCTGGCATACAAGGTCTCCTTACTTGGTCAGAGAAAAAAAAGAAAAAGCTTCTGTTTATTTCTCACTCCCATCAAATATACTCAAAATGCTATTTTGGTATAGGTATCAAATATAGCTTGTGAGGCTGAATAATAAGTAGATCTTGCTGTGCTACATGCTAATTAACATATCCCTATATATCCCCACCAGTAGAAAAGAGAAGTTAAAAAAAAGAAACCACCTAGATTGAACTTTGAATTAGTTTGGATATATTCTTGTTTGCAGCTGTAGATGAGCTGGGATTATTGTTGTAATAGTAGGAGCTTATAATTTATATTCAGGCCATGTAATTAATCGCCTAAATCATTCCCCATCAGGCAATTATTAAAACCTGTATAAAGCTTTCAAAATGGCTTTGTGAAATCTTCCTTTGTGAATGCATGTCTCTGTGTATATCTGTATGGAGTTTATTCGCATCACAAATATTGGCGTCTCTTTTCTTAAATAAAAACAGTCTTCTCAGAAATTTTAAATTAATATTTCTGAATACATTTTTTTCATTTTTTTCCTGCCTTAAACTCAGGTGGACACTGCAACTGATAATTAATACAAGATAACCGTTTCTATATTTTCCTCCCGCAAAGTTCTTCATAGACACATATATACAAATATGTACATAACTACAGAAAGTAATTTAGTACAAAATCTTCCTTAACATTCAGTTGCTCTTCTCTATCTCTTTACAATTGTTCCATGCTACATCTGTTATTAGAGCAATTTTAATATAGATTGAATGAGCAATTTACTAGTAAACAGGAAACCATAAACATCCTGCTGTAAAATGAGAATTGTCTATTGATAAATCAGAGCTTTATGCACCTGACCATATCCTAAGAGAACCACTGAAGTAAGTTGCCTCAGATAATTCAGTGAATTAGTGTTTTTTACTGGTTTACAAAAGCCATCAAAACATATATTTTATTATTTTTTTTTTTTAATCCTTTCTTGTTTCAGCACATTTAAAATGGAACACAGGGAAAATTCCTTTTCATATTTTAAATCCTGTTCCTCTCTTTTGCTGTTCATTTGCACCCATAGAGATAGAGTATACATTAATAAATACTCTATCTTGCTTCCCTTTTAGGTCAAATGCACCTTGTCTCCTTTCTCCAGTTCCCAAGTCTAGGCTTTCAGTCCTAAAGGTGACAGAAGTCAAAATGAAACCTCCAAGACTTCAATTTTCTATTAAGTACATTTTAAGACCAGTAGAGGGAGATCCAGTCTTCTTAATTAAGTCCTATTTTGGTGTTTTCCTGAGGACTCCTGGAACATCTGTTTCCCTCCCTTCTCCCTCAAGGATACATTTTTAGTGTCTATGAGCTCCAAATGAGGATACAAAGCCCAGTACTGCTCACCTGCCTCTTGTCTATTGGGCTCTGAGCTTTATGCAGGTAAAATAGAACTCTCAGCACAAGTACTGAGTATTCACGGGCAAGAAAGCAAGTCCAGGAGGTTTCAGCCTAGATGAGAAAATCCTTAGCAAATTCAGGTTCCCGTGGGGTTAGAGAGCCAAAGTAACTCTTCTCGGATCTATGGTGGAGTGTAGAGTCTGTCTGATCTTGTCTCATTAAGCAGGGAAAAAAAAAAAACACACAACAGAAAACAAACAAAACAGAATAAAACAAAAAAACACAAAACCCACAAAACTTTTTGATGTTAATTTCTATTATTGTATGATCCTTCATTTCCTCAAACACTTCAGTCACACAAAAGATGCTTCTGCCATAAGGTCCCCTGTGAAAATATTACCAGATATAAAAAAAAAACCAAAAACAAAACACCAAAACAACTCATATCTATGGAAGAGTAAATAACTAAATTCCTGACAATTAAGTTGATACATGCCTATGCTACCCTCAGTAGCACACTCGTTCTGCAGGTGATGTCAAAAACTTGTTGGCTGCACAGCTTTTCTCCCTTTCCATAATACTTCCTCTGGAAACTCTTTGCCAGTAGTGGTTATAAGGTCCACATTCATACTAATACAACAGTTTCACCATTACTGCTACCTATTCTGGTAAGTCAAAAACATTTCTTATTCTGTATGCACAGAGTTAGCTGGGTTTTGTTCTTGTTGGTGTATTCACTGCTGCTTATATAAGAAGAGGTCTTATTTAAACTGGCCTTCGAACAGAACTCAATAAAGAGGAATAAGAGATTATGGTACAGTCATAAATACTAAAATACACTTTAGTTGGAATGAGAGCCCTTAGCTGGACTTCAAAACCTCAAAGCTGGTAGAACAATTCATCAAACAGCACATATGGTCACCTAAGCAACATGATTGAGAGACTGAATTATGCCTATAGCTATAGGCTCTAATATACGCTGAAGTCATGGAGTTGACTCAAGGTTGATCAAGATTTCCAGCTCCCCGGTATAATTTATTTTCCTTCTCCTTCTCCCTTTCCTTTTTCCCTTTCTCTCACTGCTATTAGATTTCTTTAAAGTGCTTAGCTCACTGTATCAGCTACAAGTATTGTCACATATTCAACACTTCAAAATGCTTCTGTGGCAGCAATGAAAGTGCTCAATTACCAAGTTCAGATGTGAAAAAGTGGAAGACAGGAAAGATGAGTTTATAAAAAATTGATTATACTTAAAGTTACACAGGCATCTAAAGCTAGACAGAGAGTTGTGCTCTGCAAAGGCAGTAGAGAGAAAATAAACAGACCAATTTTAGTCATGAATTAATAGACCAGGACCAGCTCTCAGATGTGATAAAGATTCCTCTCTCTTCTCTTTCTCTCATGCATACATTTAACCACAGACTAAAAGGCCCATTATTGCCCACTGGTGGTGGTATTCAGACATGCCAGCTAACAGTAGAAAATCAGTATTTTCTAGGTTGCTCGTTATTGAAATATCTCGATGACATGAAGTAAGAATGCTGCTCTGAAGTAACTTGTGCTCAGGCTCAGGTGAATGTCACAAAATTTATGACTATGATTTTTTAACAATGAATCAGTTGTCTTACTGTGTTTGCAGAGCCATGCACGGCAGGAATATTATTTCCAGAGACCACAATAATAGGAACAAGCAGAAAGAAAATACAGACATTAAGTCTAGATCAAGCTTCTGGAAAAAAAAATAGTACATTTGTTCATGTTTCAGCTCCTGAAACAACAGTTATTAATAAAATCTCAGAACAAAAATGCCCCTACATGCAGATTTCTCTTCTGCCAATACCAGACAGAGGTTACAAGGATCTTGCTTCTTCGTAATCATCCATATTTTTCTGCATATATATATACATATATATCTCATAATCTGTTTATAGCATGTACAGTTCTGGTAAATTCCTGAGCGTTATTTATTTTTAAAGCTGTAGGAACTTAATTATCTATATACCAGAATTACAGATTATATTCAAGTACAGATTAAACCTTTGCAGCACTGTATTTATTACAGCTATGTTCAGAAACCAATTTCTCTTCTGTAACCACAGTCTTAGCAAAAATAAAGGTTATGAAGAGATTACAGATTCAGCAGTCACAAACACCAAACTGTGAAACTACCTGATAAATCCATTGTTTACAAGACTTTTTGATACAAAATGAGTTTTGTTTTTTGCTTGTCAGCATGATAATATGATAATTTATCAGATTTTTTTTCAAGTTGTTATTTCTTTATTTGATTTTTAGTAAGTTTCAATCTACTAAGTGATTTAGGAGATTTTGAAAACATGAAATTATGTTTACTGCTGAAACTCTGGGTGTGTATGTTGATACTCAAATGTTTGAAGTCTATACTGTGTGCTTTTTAGCTCAAATAATTGTTTGCTGAAGAATTGTGATATATGAAAGCAAAAATATACATATATAAGGTTACGTTCTAGAGAATTAGTAAATCTAATTTTATTATATTAATCTATTTCAAAAAAACTCCTTTTTTTGTTAAAATAAGATGACTGTAGTTAGAAAATAGAAATCAATCATCCTCTTTAGTAATTATCATATTATTTATCAAGTTTTAGTGTTAGTTCTTTCTCTGAATATTTTTTGTTTCTGTTTCTGAGAAAAAAACATGAACTGCAATTTATCGTCCATTCACATTCTGAGGTATGTTTGTGTGACACCACAGTAGAGGATCCATTTCATTTTTAACATATTTTTAAAATGTCAAGTACTGTAATCTTGAAATGTAACCTACCCATTTAACTTAATGGGTGCCTACATTTTATAAACAGTGCAAATAAATTCTCTGAAAAATCTTGTTAGGAATTATGGAGTGTAATTTCCATGGAATGAAATTATGGGTCACATGATGAGAGTTCTGCACATGAAGGGCTTTCAGAAATAGCCCTCAAAGAGAGGAATTTCAACACTGAGTTGCAGTACTCAGAAGAGCCCCTTCTAACCAAGCTAAATTGCAATTCTTTTCTTGTAAGGCTTAACAACAGTATTACGTTCCAAGAGCTGATCATTCAAGTACAGACAATTTAAACAGAGAGTTTAAAAGTGAAAAGTCTATGGAAGAATAAGGCTTGTAAAGTAAAGGTGAAACAGCGAAGTAGAAAACTCAGTATTTCCAGGACCAGCAATAGAGTATCCAATTTTCCTTCTGGCCCTGGTCCACTTCAAATACATCAGTGAACAAGCAGTGTTGATCTTTGCTTATATTCTCTTTTGTGTGAGCCAGAGAGGCATACATGGAGGTTGGGGGGTGGGGGAAAGTGCATCCATATTTCTGCAGTTGTGAATAAAGAGATTTAAACAGAATTTTATGGGAAGTAAGTCAAAATAAGTGACAGTTCAGTGAAACCTAAATTAACAAGTATTTGGATTACTTTCCCCAAGATAACAATTGGGAGTCCAATAGTCTTCCCAACACTATCATCAGCTAGCTCATTACTGCTCCTCTGACTTCACTGTGTTTACCATCTTGCCTCCACTGAAATTCTTATGATTACAATGATCCTGCTCTGCTTACTTTTCCAAGTTACCTTTCACAAATTTTCAGGGAAGAATCTGTGGCAAACAAGATTCCTCCCCGAAACCCATCTAGTAGTAGGAAACCACTGCTGATCGGTCTCCCTCTTTGCGCTCTCATATGCCTTCTGCAACATTCTCAGCTCTGGTTGCTGCTGAGGCAGCCTAGCCAAGGATACCAACAGAGAACATGAACAGAGATTACCAAATATGAGCAGGAATGTTGTTCTACATCTAAGTAGACCATAGTAGCATAAGCAAAAAGTGACCTGGAGTGTCACAAAGATGACCTGTAAACTGAACCCTACAAAACAAACCCATTACCATTTTCTTGTAAAACTTATCAGCAAAGTGATTTTACCCAGTCTTCCACAGAAGCTTTGCCCACCCACAGTTTTCCAATAGCCTGAGCCTTTTTTTACTCAGCAAGAAGTGTGAGTACTGAGCTCCCCAGATATAAAATTATTTAACAGTTCTCTAATTATAAGCTCTCTTCTAAGACCATATGACTAGAAAGAGTGTTGTATTGTTCCTGTACCATTTATCTTACTGACACTTCTGCATGTACAACAGTAAGAAATCTCTGTTAAAGAAAACATTTTTCAACATTTGATATTAATATTCACCATATATAATCTACCATAGTTCTCCATACTCGTCACTTGCCTTCTTAAATTCTGTACTACAGGTCACTTTGTGTGTGTGTGATTTTGAGTACAAGTAGTATACATAATTAGAACCGATAAATAAGAATTGGCAATTAGAGGAACCTTAAGCAATTTTTCACCCTATCTGCACAAAATGACTAAACAGCAAGTGACAAGCTTTTAAATTAAAAACCTTAAAATATAAAAACTTTATTACAAGTGTGTCATTTGTGGGTCATTTAAGTGGCATATAATTAGATATGCAGTCACTTTATTATGGTTTATTTGTTTCTAGCTCATAAAGACTTCTTATCATGAAAAGATCCCTGACTGTGACATTTACTGTAGAGTGGCCATGAAAGGAAGTGTTGAAGCTTTGCCACTAAAGACTTGTAAAACTACTTGAGAGAAATTACATAAACAAACTACCCTAAAAGATGCTTGCAGGAATTACATCTGAAAGTGGTACTAACAATTAATTTCTGAAAACAGGCTTTCTCTCATTGGAAAGGAAGTCTTGCTTTCATTCTTTTTGGTTTATCTTGCTACACAAATCATTTAACTTTTCCTTGGAACTGAAAGAGAACTAGGCTTAGTCAGTGCACTAATGACTAATTGTATTGGGTTTACATGGCAAGATTTTGATAGAGCAGGAGCTGCAGTGTTGGCCCCTGGGAGAAGAGAGCTGTCCCTGTATTGGAGAAAATCTGTTCCAACCATCTCCAAAATGCACCTGCTGCTGGCCAAAGTTGAGCCAATCAGTGATTCTGGTGGCACCTCTGTGCTAACATATTTAAGAAAGGGTAAAAAACACTGTATAGCAGCTGTGAGGGAGAAGACTGAGAAAAATGTTAAAGAAATAACCCTGCAGAAAATCAGGACAGTGAAGAAGGAGAGGGAGAAGGTGCCCCAGACAACACAACAGAGATTCTCCTGCAGCCTAGGGAGTATAAAAGTAGAGTCATCACAATAAACTAATCTTCCCCAAGTCAAGTGTTTTTCTCATGATGGTAATTGGTGAGTGATCACCCTGTCCTTGTGGTGACCCACACAATTTTTCATCATATTTTCTCTCTGTCCTGCTGAGGAGAAGTGAAAGAGAAGCTTGGTGGGCACCTGGCAGCCACGCAAGGTTAATCCATTACAGCAATGTAAAGTTTAGTCATATTGATCTCTAGCTTAAGACTTAGGGATGAACTCCTTGTCCTCTTCTTATCTTTTGCATTTCAACGTAGTTCAATATACAGAATGAAACTGGCACTGCTTAAGATGAGCAGGATCACTCTTCAGATCAGCAGCCATCAGAAAATCAGGCAGAATTGTAGATGCAGAAAATACATAAAATCTAGTTTTACCTGTTCTTTCCAACTTCCTTTCCTGTCCTCTCTGACACCTTCTTCCACACTTTCTTCTCTGTCCCCTAGTCCATCTCCTGGACAGAGGCCTTGTGTCTCCAGGTGTAGAAGGAAAAGGCAGTAGGATGAATGAAAACTCCATGAGGGCCAAGTTCAACAGTAGCCTTGCTAAATGAGTCTTCTTGAGCTTCCCTCCAGATCTATTTGTGATGAACAAATGCAGAAACCCTACAGAAATCACAGTAGGATCACTACACGGTGCACAAGATAATGAAACTGTTATTAAAGACACCTGTACAAAACAGCGTAACATCATAGAAAATGCCATCTCAGGTTAGATTAGTAGTGTCTTTCTCATACAGATCTGCCAATAGTCTGTCCCAAAACTTTTCTTGAGCAAATGAGGTGCTCTTTAATGCTTCACTATGAAATATTGTGCCCAGTTTTTTGTTTCTATCTAACCAGTACAACTGACTCGCCCTGAACGATGAAATAAATTTAATCTGCATTTAAAATTCTCCTCAAAGTAGCTGTGGATTTAAATAAATACTAATTTTGTACACAAATCAGACCTAAATTTCACAGTCTCATTTCACTGGAAAATGTTTACCAACTTCTGGTTGACACCACCCTTTGCAGTCCTCTTGCAGCTCAGGGACCACACTACAATCTCACCAAGTTCTGCTTCCAGCATTGGCCACTGATACTGTTCTGAACAATTGTGCATTACAGAAATGCTTAGTGTGCTGGAGGTTAAATCAGTTTTGAGAATTACAAACAGAGTTTCCACACTGAATAAAACATAATGTTGTGCATGGTCACCTTCAATTGCTTCAGCCTGTTCCAACTTCTCTGCACTTATGGATGTATAGTGAACTATACTTTAGTCATCATCCTGTTCCAGGAAATCCATAACATATGGTCGACACTCCACGTGAGTGTATACGTATTTCATAACAGTCCTGCTGAACTTTAAAAGCTATAATTTCATAGAGGAAATGTCTGCAAAGCACGAAGTAGTGACTTCATAGATGTAAGTCGTCAATAACATCTGCAATGCTATCAATCTGCACAGTTAAATTGGGAATGCTTTCCTCACAGTCTTGCTGTACCTGCAGTCAGGTGGCAAAGGCTCTCAGAGCCGTAAAATGAAAGCAAAGCACACTGCAATGTAAGACATATGCAACATAGAAAATAGTGAAGAATTGTGCCAGCTACTGACAGAATTAAGTGCATTCAGAAACATCTTGCTTCTTTTCATCTTTTCAAAAATGCAGTTTCTGTGCTAATGGGCATGTGAGTTGTGCTGTGAACTCAAGGAAATGATGGGGGGGGGGAGGTAAGGGGACTGAAGTGACATGCACTCTGATTTCTGCCAGTGAAGAGCTAAGAAATTTAGCTTAGCAAAATTCACACGATGCCTCTTATTACAACTTCAGTCTTATACGATCAAAATTATTGGGGTTGTTCTACCATAAATAACATATATGTAAAAAGCAAACCCTTGAATTAATTTCACTACAGACATGTCTCTCCTGATGTCTGCATTTTACATGCATTATTTAAACATCATTTGCATCTTTTCTACTTCAGCTATAGTAATACTCCATTTCATAGATAATATGCTCTCAGCTTTCTCCAGCAGTTTGGTGGGATTTTTATATTGTTGAGGCTTTTTTTAATAATCATGTGCTTTGGAACAGCAGAATAGCTTGGATGTAATTTTTTTAATTATACTGTAGCATTAACTTCTATGGTTCTATGACACTTTACTTCCCTACACACTTTATATAACCACAATATTTTATTGCTATTTACAATTTATTTCAAATCTATAAAGGTTGCTATACTAGAATATATATTTGTTTCCCTGTATGTATCCAGAATGAAAAGTAAAATTGTGCTGAAAACTGATCCCAGATTCTTTATATTACCTCCAGTCTGAATCATTGTTGTTTGGTGGGTTTTTTTCTTTTTATATTCTCAGCTACTTTTTAGTCTCACTAATATTTTTAGGTACTTTTCAAAGTGAGATATTAAATATGGTATAACATATAACAGTTCAGAACTGGGAATTGATGCCATTGATTCACAGCCCAGAATTCTTTCTCTGGAACTTGAATTATTCCTTTTAGAAATGCAAAACAGGTCACTTTTTCCTTTCCTTTTAGTACTGCATTGATAGTTTGCTGTATGCTAATATATAAGAACTCAGAGAAATCGCTTTAAAAGCGTGAGATTTGGAATCAGTTCACTCCTCGGCTTGGTGAGTTTTGAACTGACTTTTTCCATCACCCAGAAGAGATTCTATTCAATAATAGAATTCTATCATACCTATGTCCCTCTTGTTCTGCAAGAAAAGAGAGGAAGAGTTAGCTTAAGGTCAATGATTACAGTGAATCCTACATTCTGCTCCTGGTACCCTTTGTGCATTTCATGCAGATTATTTCTTGTAGAATACAGTAGAATACTTGGTTGTACAGAAGAGTACAAAAAGTATTAAAAAGAAGAAGAAAAAAATTACAGAAAACTTGACAGTTATAATGACTGTCCTAGCCAGACCCAACTTGTGAGACTGCCTACTTCTGAAAGCAAAAGCTCTGCCCTCTTCTATTCTTCCAGTTACAAGTCCAGACAAAGCTAATTGTAGCCACTGTGTTCTGCTAAACCCTCTTATAAAAGATAATGTTATGAATCCTTATTGAAAGGAGAGGAGAAAATCAAGGGTGACCCAGTTCTTCCAGCCAGAGGTAGCTCTGGGCTTGTGCCTGTGTGATATGCAGGTACCAAGGAGCTGACCATGCAGACTTAGCACTTACAGACAGCTGAGAATTTACACAAGGGAATGGCAGGAAGGAGTCCTACAGCTTGAAGCGTGAAATCTGTTCCCAGTGAAATCCCCAGCAATTGTTCATGGGTCTTAACGAAAACTGTTCTTATTCAGGAACCTCTGGAGCCAAAACAGTCACAGTAAACATTGTTTAAGAAAAGACAATAATTCTGAACTTCAGTAAGGTTCTATTTTATTATTATTTTTTTTTATTTTTAACTGAACAGCCATGAACAAAGAAAATTTGGTTTTTCCCATTGTTACAGATTACCACACGGATACTTTTTGTCTGTCCTCTGGAGCCTGGTTACCTGTTTAACTGTTTCCTCTAAGTTTCTTTCTTGTGTCATGAAATTTGCTGTACAAACACTTTCTCTTAAAATGCAATCGATGTATCAAAAAATAAAATAAAATTAAATTTAAAAAGTTGATTTTCTGCAGTCCCTTAGGGTTCTAGGTCTGTATATCGACACTGTGCTTTTACCAGTAAAGAAGCTCACATCAGTTGATTCATAGATAGCTAAATGTTGGAGGATGGTGCGTCCCCACTGCAAGTGGGGAACCCTGAGCGATGCCCTGATATGCAACTTTAGGCTACCTGCAAGGCAAATTCTCATCAAAAAGAGCCCCTCTTCTAAACTAAAATCCCCTTACGGTCTACTACTCAGACAGAAGAGTAGTCTTTAATCTACATTTTCTAATCCCCCTATACACATACAATGAAGAACACCCCAATATTAGGGTAATGAGGCAAATAAAATATTCTGCGCTTTATTCTGTGACCTATGACAAGAACAAAACAATGTTACCAAACATATAAACCCCTTGATATTTGTAATGCAAAAGATCTTTGTAGAGTCTCTGTGTACCCATGGGAGTCTACAAAGCCTGTGCTACCCATCTTTCAAACAAAGAGTCATTGCAGCGACCAGGTCAGTTAATCGTGCTGTGATACAACATCAGTGCATATGCATTGGTGCATTGTTTTATCCAAATTATTTTTATTACTTTGTTCTATCTCTTTTACTTGTGTATCTATACCTACCTACACCTCTTCTGTGAGGAGAAGACGTGGGTAATTTCTATGATCCCTCTCAAATATTTTCTCATTTTATTCAAGTTAAGGTGTATTATTCAACCTAGGGTTGTTTCATAATGGCATAATGAGAGTATATGCACTTCTTATTTGTTGCAAACAAATTTTTTATGTGTTGGAAACAAACAAATTTGGCCTATATTTTGCTCTCAGCTATATTTTTTTAAGGCACACTCAAGTAAATGAAGAAAGAGATAAAAAAAAAAGATGTTATATTATGCATATTTTTCCTGCGTTGTTCACCTTATCAGTGGTGGCAGGAAGATATTTTATATAAGAAAATACAATATTTGATTGCTCAATGTAGATGTTTTAATGTTTACAAAGATTAATTTGTATTTAAATAAAAAATCCATAGCAACGTCATATAGCTGAGTTTTAGAGTAATTTTGATTCATTTTGTTTCCTCTGAGAATGTAGTTGTATCATGTAGTCACAGCAGACATAAAGCAACTCTACAAATATCATTACCTTTAAAGTTATTGCTCTTCTTGTCTATCATTCAAGAAAAAGCCATATTAGAAAACTAGACCAAAAGTCAAGTGTTTCTTGTATCTCAAAATGAAGTATAAGCTTCTATCCTTCTAAGCTTACATAAAACGCTCTGCATTTCAGATGAAAATCCCTACTGACTTCTTATTTTATCAAGTATCATTTAGTCTTCAATCAATTACTAGGAAAGATAGATGGCTTCCAGCTTCCTAGATAAAAGTCCGATATCTGATTTTGGGGAAAAAAACAAACAACCCCACAATTTTTATTAGAGTTATTAGAAGGAGCTAGAAATGATTGAATGATTCAGTTATAACTGCCTGCACAGATTATTTTTATGATGACCGTTTTCACTTCCATAGATAATAAATAAAGAGACACAAATCCATTATCTGATATATGCAACAGAAAACTCCTACGCAGTTTGTGGGATGACTATATCAAGAATTTTCATTAATAATTTTAACCTTCATTTTGCAAATAAAAATACTAGCTTTATGCCTATTGAAAGATAAATTGCTTCCCACAAATGACAGAATCTCGATAATACCCTAAGCATCTGAGTGTAAAGACAACATCTCAAAGGTATAATGATTTTTTTTTATATGAACTGCATATATAGTTACACTGTGAAGGACATAGTCACACTTGCTTTCTCCTCTTCTTCACATTCCATCTGTATTTTCTCTAAAAAATCCAACAATCAAACTGTTTTTCATTTAACCCCTTTATTTTTAATTGTTCAGATGAATTAAGAATCCATTTGTCATTTTTGTAATCTGTATTACAAGTAGATTAAATATCAAAATTATGTTGCTTGGTTTAAAGGTTGGATACCATATTATTTGTCTTTCTGTTCTAGATAAAACCCTTGTAAATAGCTTTAAAAATATATATTATTAAAGCAGTTTGATGTTTCTAATTACCACACAGTTTACTGTGATTCAACTGTATATCCAGTTCACCTATGCTTAATCTCTCTTGTAATTCTACTAAGGAAAATAGTACTTTATATTTTGAAAATATACTGTGCGAAATATACTCTAGCTGATTTTTTACTTTCTTCACAGACTGTAATATAGTATAACATATGGAAATTAATATTGTCATTTATGTTTTTAGTCTTGAACTATCAATTATTTTTGTATCCCTACAGAAATTTATGGGTCACTAATAACAACTGAAAAAAATTTCCTTCTTTAATAAATATCAGTTATAACTAGTTATAAATATTAAAGAGAAAAACATAAAAACCATTTTGGTTGTTATTATTGTCATTTCATCAATGAATGAAATCTTTTGGATGAATTTTCAGTGACACATTTTATAATATTTTCAGTAATACGTATTGGAAATAGCTTCAAAAATCCCAAGGGAAAATCAAGCTTTTTAGTGCACAGTATTTTGCAGTTGTATTTTGAAAAATAATTGCACTCATATGTATATATAAATATCTTTGCTAGGCTACAAACTTATTCTAAAAGTCTAGGCTAATCACCACAGAAAATTTATAGAGTCTCCAGAGAACAATTAAGTTAACCTACTGTTAAGGGCAAAAATCAGCTACATAAACACAGACAGCTAGTGATACCTTCAATGCTGTGTGATTTTTCGGTGTCCATTCCCACAGAGTATGTTTCCCCAGTAAGTTCCCTATCATCTGACAGCTATCTAAAATAGCTCAGATTCATTCCTTCACAGAATCACAGAATGGTTTAGTCCATTTGCTTGCCAGTTCTTGGTCATGTTCTAGATAGAGTTTCCTTTATCTCTTTGTATATTACTTGGGCTATCTCCCATAATTCCTCATAATTATTTCAAAGAAATTTTCTAAGGAATCATATTTAACAATGAGGACAAGCAACTTCTTACACTCCCCTTTCTTGATTAGACCATGTTTTTTTGTATTTTTGTGAAGGCTGTAGTGAGTTTTTCCACCAGGAAGCATAGCCATGTAAGTTCCTTGTGATGAATCAAGGGAAAATTCCTTGTTAGCTTTGAGGGCCTTAAAAATAATTGAAATAGGATGAAAGAATTTTAAGATATAAATCATTATTTCATTTGGTTCACCCTGGGTAACTGTTCCTTGATGTCTAGAAGACTAAAGGTCTATGAAGTTTTGTATAAATCATATGTGAATTTCTTCCTACTACTTGCTTTCCGAGAGTGCAACCAATTTGGGGGGAAGCTTTTGTGAAGATTCGTGGAGATTTATCCTTGTTTTAACTTTACTTTGTTTCATTTCCTAAATTCAAGGTTTGTAAATAGTACATACTTATAATTCTGGACTAGACCCTGCACATTGCACTTTGCAACAGAAGGAATTGTGAAATGAAATAAAATTTTGTAACTTGCCTTCATTTTTTTTTATACTTACCTGGTTTATATTATCAAACCTGGATAAAATTAGATGTTGAAGTCCTTTGGATTCAAGTATGACTGGAGACAAATTCTTCAAAAGCTATCATTACTTTTGAGTTTGCAGTTTTCATTTAACAAAACTTTCTTCGGAAATGTAGAGAATATAGAACTAATTATGTATCTAGATACAGCATTATGTCTTTTTTTGACTAATTTGACAATTATTATATTCCCCAGTTTTGAGTTTTTATTTTTCCTATACAATCAACATATTGATAGAGAATATTTAAACATATAAGGGCATTTGAATAACCTGTAAAGGCTAAATAATGCATGAATTTTGTAGCTATCTCAACATTGCAGTAATAACTTCTGGACATAAATATTTAAGACTGAAGTGAAAATGTTCTATGGTATGGAAAAGCACCCAAACATTCCTAACTCTGATCTGAAGCAACATTTTATAAGAATCTGAATATAATCATTCATGACAGTGATATCAATAAAAATATTATCATGGTATGTGTTTAAAGAATTAATAACTGTCTTCTAAATATGAAGGTTGTTGGGTTTTTTTCTCATTTTAATCCTCTACCCATTATTTAGTGAAAAGGTGTATATATATAACATCCTTCTGTTTTTTAATAAATATGTGTTCTTGCTAAAAGAGAAATTAACAATAATTGGTTTTAATACTTAACTGTATACAAGTGCAGTTCCAAATCAATTAAGATATCTTCAATGTGATTCAGTAAGCAACTACTTCTCTGTCATTTAAACATTCATCTACCACCATAACTATGTCTATGTGATTATTCATTATAAAAGGTGTTATTATAGACTCTTGTAAGACCATTTAATTTTCCCACTTTTCTAAGTGATTTACCTGGCAAGGGCATATCTTGAGGCACTCTCTGCCTGATAAGGCTCCTTCTCAGTTGAAAGTTGGGATCTTGTCTGAGCACAGGCTAACAAATCTTCAAACAACGTGGAGGAAAAGTACCAAAGGAAAATTATGGTAATGATTACAAAATGTAGCAGTGTATTGTAATCCTTTCAGAGATATATACATTTTTATAGGAAATTTGGAATAATAAAAACAAAAAGCTGTTCAGCTAAAGACAGATGAAAGAAAGACAACATTAACAGATGCAGTTATTATACTTCATGGTTTTTGGCTTCTGCACAATCTCTAGTTGTAAAGCTAAACACAGAGCTTAAGAAGGTATATTATCTTTGCAGTTGGGGCATGCTGAGAGAATCTCAGAATCACAGAATGTTAGGGGCTGGAAGGGACCTTGAAAGATCATCGAGGTCAACCTCCCTGCCAGAGCAGGATCACCTACAGTAGGTCACACAGGAAAGCATCCAGGCGGGTTTTGAATGTCTCCAGAGAAGAAGAAATTAAAAAAAAAAAAAAAAGTGAATATGAGACAAATAAGGACTAAGAAAGACTAGGGAAAAAAAACAGCACTGATCATTTATCAAACTATTTATACTATAAAAAAAAGTGGATATTAAGATCCAGTTTCCTGACAAATTCTAGCACCCTCAATTAAAAGTGATTTCACTCTCTTAAAATGGAAACATAGACAAAATGGCTGTTTAAGAACACAGGTGAAGTAAGAGCTGAAGTGAATCAAATTGAAATCAAGGTTGCTTGTCCCACACTTCTGACAGACAACTTTTAAAACAAGAAATTTCAAAAAGCCAATTAATTAATGTGCTGTTGCGAATTCTCCTTTATTTTGAAATGACATGTCAGTGTTTCAGTTTTTATTGGAATATTATTTCAGTTGTTACAGTGCACAGATTCCCCCCCCCCCCCCGTCAGAATGTCATTGGCATTCACCAAGCAGGGAACAGAAAATCAATTTTTTTGTTTAAGATCATCCAGTTTAACTGTTTAAATGACGTTGAGATACAAGCCTGTGTGCAAGTACCTCGTATCATTCAGAGCTCAGAAGTGATCTTGTCTCCCTGCAGTAATTTTTGCAAAAGTACACTTCAACTTAAATGTTTATGTCCTCCAGCCAGCCTTGGGCAGAAACCTACCATGAAGGTTTTACAGGAAGAAAAACAAAGAAACCTGAACTCTAAGAGTACATCAGTGTGTTTATTATAGCTTTTCTTTGGCTGTTTTGTAAGAATACCACTGAGATGGTGACATTTTCATTTTGTCTGTCATAGAGAAACAAAGAAGAGTGTAAAATATTGGCCTGATAACTTTCTCCATACTACTATACTACCTATACTACTTGAACACATCTCTTTGGTCATCATGTTTGGGCAATTTACATATGTGACTGCTTTCAGAGATACTGAATTAGTTTGCACAGAGATGAATCTACTTCAGAATTGAATTTTTTTTGCTGTTGTTCATGTATACAGAGGCCTCCTCCTGATAGCGTTTATGTCAATAAGAATAATTAATTTATTTTAACCTTTTCTGTCACAAACCTCATGAGGTACATGGCCCGTGAAGGGAAATTATGCAGGAACTGTTTTGAGGCAGAGGAGTGCTGAGGAAGTGGGATTACACATCACATCAGGGAGTGCAGTTGTGAAAGGACTCACCTGCTTTCACTGAAGCAGAGGACATGGTTATCTGCAGAGTTTAATTTTATTCTTATTTATACTTGTATAAATCCAAGGAAAGAAGTTGAAATGGAATTCAAATAGAATTATCTTATATGGGATCCTTTCTACAATTACTACGTGTATCACTCAAGACCATACATGAACATCCTGATTTTGAATATATTCAGTTAAAACGCATTCTGAGATCTGAACTGTTGTAATAAAAGTAAAGAAAAAAAAACAAACAACAAACAAACCTCAACAACTTCAGTAGAAGCTAAATAAAGCTAAATAAAGTACATTTTCTTTTCCACCTCAGTGAGATTTTTATTTTAAATATTCATCAAGGACTTACAGGATTATGTCCATATATTAAAGGCTAACCACTAATGATATATGAAGAATAGTTATTGATCCTGGAGTCGAATTGTTCTTAAGGATACTGGTCACCAAAACAAACACTAAGGTAATCTGAAGATATAAAGAAAGTCAGATATTGCATTCATTATATTTCTCTTGACTATTGATGTCATAGTAGCAATACTTATTCTAAGTTGCAGGAAGCCCAAGGTTTTAACCTCAAACATTGCAAACAGGTTATACACATGCCATTTTGCACTGAATTTTCTTTCACTGACTTCAGGTTGAAGTCTGAAGTTTGTTCTTTTACTTGGATTGCTGTGAAGAAGTTATAACTTTACCAAATTCCAAAGTCACACTTCACAAAGAAAAGAAAATTAGACTTGTTCTTTGTTACAGCTACAAAGCAGTAACACAAAGAAAAGAAACTAATACAAAGTTTTGTTTCGCTCTTCCCTGTAGTAACCTATAGTTTTCTTTTTTCAAAGCAATTTCTGTATGATGGAGTTCAGACCTAAGTTCAGCTTCCAGCTGTGTATTCTAGTGCAATTCCAATGCTTCTGGCACTTCTGGAAAGCAGCCCTGGTGGGTTTAAGCATAGTAAACAGTAAAAAAGAGTAATTTACCTTGCACACTGTATGAGAGCAGGTATTTCTGGCCTCCACAAAAAAAAAAGAAAAAAAAGAGAGAGAGAAATAAAAAATAAGAAAATATGCAATAGAGTTTATTTATCTTTCCAATTTTTATTATACAGATGTACAGAAGTGAAAATTCTTCACTAAGATAAAACTAACCTTCTGATGTACAGGTAAAATAATGTATTTATAGCTATGTAAATTGTTCCCTTTCCACTATAAGATTTTAAGTTCCTCTATATTTTGACGTAAATATTCTGTTATCTAGTGTATCACTTTGAAACACTTGTTTCCTTCACAGTCACACTCTCTTGTGACCACTGGTTCAGGGAGTCATTCTATTCCCTGATTTCTAGTAGAAACAATGCTTTCCAATACAACAGCTATAAAATCCAGACAAACTGTTATTGTGGGTCTACATTAGCTCATTCTTTTTGAGGATTGTTTCACTACAGAACTATGTAATATAGGGTTTAAAAAGAGAAAATGTTCTAATCTAACACTTCAGATCCTGTAGTTTAATGAGGTAGATTGTCATCTGATGATTGTACAGCATCCTTAAATTTCACTAATAATCTATGTGCATTTTGCAGTGACAATGTGCAAATGTATATTTCATTGTATTTCAAACCCAAAGCCTTTGTGCTTATCAAGAAAACATGAAGACTCGAAAGAAAAACACTTGATAGAAGGAAAAGTTTGTTCTTTAGCGTATCTCAATAACTGAATACATATCTTTCAGTGTCAGAGTGATCCTCTACCAATTCAAAGTGTGGGAACTACGAAGATTGTCTACTACCTTTTCACTTCTGTGATTTAAATGCAATCTCACATCTGGTTTAGTTTATGAAAACTGATAATGACTCCTTAGGAAGAGGAATTCTGAATAGGCTGCACACTGCAGGAAAGAAGACAATGAAGTGAAAGGATTTGGGGTCTTTTAACATCTGGTTATGAAAATGGCCTGCTTCTTGTTCCTAGTACTCAAAATCAGTACACTAGAAAAAACCAAACCAAACTAGAGGTGGAGGCAGGAAGCTGGAAGGAGGGATTGTGCAGGTTGGTGGATGTAGCTTTGAATTACTTGTCAGCATACCTGTGAATGGATGAGTGCTAGTAGAGGGAGAGGTTCTGGAGAAACAACAATAGAATGGTAGCTCCTTTTTGAAGAGGGAGTAAGAGAAAGATACGGCTGATGGGTAAATAGGAGACAGAGGTCAGGATTCAGCTCACTAAGTATAGATAACTAGTGCCAATTAGATTCACCTTGGATGTCTAAATGTCCTCTGTATGAGCCACGTAGATACAATGTGTGATCTATGGCAACCTTCTGAAACATCTTAGAGTCCAGACTGGAAACCCTATGTTGCCTGAAGTTACATTAGATGCAGACGTTTAGAAAAAATTAATCTCATCCAGAAAGTAAAATGCTATTTCTTTTCCATGCACTGCTTTAACATTTCCAAGCAAGGAGTTTGGCATAAAAAGTAAAAAAAAAACAACAAACCAGATCTGTTTTTCCTACCAGTCTTCATATTAGTCTTCTGCAAGTTTCCCTGTGAAGAAACATGGAAATATTAACTTGTATGAAATAGGAAAATAATTACAGTAATTTTTTTCTCTTTATTTATTTTGTATTTCAGCAGCACTTCCCTGACTCTAAAACTTCTGCTTTTCTTTATCTCTTACCAAGGCAAAGCTCCTAACACTACTCCTTGGGAAGTTTATATGATCTTATGACAAAAAAACACAGTTATGCAAAAAATCATTATTGACATAACTGAAATTGCTGAAAATACTGCAAACTGTGCAGCTGAAAAACTGAAAATTACTTCAGAAAAAGTTGCCATTTTACATATAGCTTTGCATGAAATATTGACTTGTTTTCATTTTTGCATTTGTTACCGTAACAATGCAAAGCATATGTAGGAAAACAGACAATATTAATAAAATCGATAAATGCGTTACAGATATGGCCATATGAGATGACTGGCAAGAACACATACAATGAAACAGAAGCCTGCAATAGACATACATACATCAGTCAGTAGTTACCAGACAATTCAGTCTCAGCAAATGAGTTGTCCTGCTGTGATTGTTCACACTTCTTGTGGCTTTTTTATTCCTTTTGCTTAAGGAATTTAATCAAGAATATGCTGTCACTATTTAAAGAGGCTCAGAAAAATCCGCGTCAGAGGATCAGAAAGGTCCACACTATATTTTTTCATTACTATGGAGAAGGCATGTGTGTATGAAAAGTGGATTGCAAGCAGTTAAAATAATTTTTGCACTCCACAGCTGGCCTTGTAACCTGTTACATTGCTCTATCTACATGGCAGGTTGCTTTTAATAACTTCACCTCTGAGTACGGTCACAAGAACTTGGGCAGTTTTGACTGAGTGACCAAAAAACAACACATGTTACTGTCAATGGTAGTTTTGACTTTAGCATTTGAGTTGTTGATATGAAACCAGACGAAAGACCTGTACAAGATCAATAACAGCGAAGTCTAACAGAGTGAGAACTCTTGCAAGAGTGACATCAGAGAGGTTATTCTGTGATATTGGTCAGGCCACATCTGTTTGTCAGAAATGATAATACAATTTTCAGTATATACTTCTGATTGCCTTTAATAGAAAGAATGACAACACTAAGAAAACTGCAACCTCGAGCAGTATGGCCATAAACAGTCATAAATTGGCCCATAAAGACAATTTATCAGCCACAAAGTAGCTGAGACTTGTTTCACCTCTGCAACCTGACAGGCTGATGAGACAAATGGAAAAAAAACTGTGTCATAAGTGTTACGTTTCACTATAATACTTTTATATTCAATGAGCACATGAAACATTGGCTATATTGAAAAGTATAGTCAAAACACAAAGAAGTGAAGACAGAAATCCTTTGCTTAAAAACAGGGTGGATAGTAACAAATGCCAGTAGGAGAATGCAACTGATCATTCATTAATTCTCCTAGCTTTCTATTCCCTAGAGACAAAAGTGATTTACAATAAGAAAGTCACCGGAGTCTGGTCCAGGGGAGCCCGTCTACGCAGACTCCTAGCTGTGTTAATGTGTAAGTCAGGTTTCAGAGTAATCCAGTGAGAAATCAGTCTTTTCCTATTATGATCAGTGGCAAAAGTCTTACAATGGTCATTGTGTTTGCCATTTCGGTTTTGTCTTTTTTTTTTTTCTTTCTTTTGTGTCCACTGTCCCAAATCAGAAATCAGTAAATAGTAGATTTGACAGAGGATTGTCTGATATCTGCAAGAAGAATATGAATAGAGCACAGCCCCAGTAAAACTAGACTTTATAATTGCAAAGCAGGGATAAAGAGGGATGGTTCTACTTGTGGTGAGAAACTTGATGTAATAAACACAAGTAAATAACGAGTATGCTTATAGCATGTTAACAGCCAGTTCCAGAGAAACAGCTCTGCTTATTGGACCAATATATGTAAGCACACTTAGCATATCTCCTGATAAGTCCCTGTGCTTAAAGGCCTTTCCAGCACTTCTCACAAAACCAGTGTTGCAAAGTAACGTCACAACATATCAAGTGGTATTGAAAGCTAATGCTCTCCTAGAGATGGCTTCTTCTGCAGATTTATAGATGTCATAAACCCTCAGCGCAAATAAATTCACAATGACTACATTTCCACAGTTAAATGTTCTTCAGACATGGATAGACTGGGATCTGCTTTCCCTCAGACACATCATCTGTGAATTGTGTGAAATCTTCAGTGTGAAAAGCACGATGTAGCCATCACAGCTCCTAAAAATGCTGTAGTTCCTGCACAACCAAGGCTCACAAACACCTTTGACTGGGTCCTGAGTTCTTGCAGCATCAAAATAAATTGCTCTTTTGGTTGGCTGAGTACTGTGAAACTCTGAGGGGTAGTCTAATACTCACACTTGGCATAATCTTTTAAAAATTTATAGGCCATTTCACCTGGTTTGGAGACAGAATCATGCCTTCCTGTATTGTTTTGCCCTGCTGGGCAGTGACAGGAACACAGCCTGGTTCAAGCTGCACACAGAACTCCAACTTGCAGCCACTCACTCAGCAGCAGTATCAGCTCAGCCTCATAAACAAGGCTTATTGCTGCATGGCTAGAAAACTGGTTATTCTAGCCATTAGCTATCCAAGACAGATTTCACAGTCAGCAGTACATAGGCTTCCTATTCACACAGCAGAAAAAGACATTACTTTCATTTGTTTCAATGTCCTCTGCCATCCCCCATGGAAATGTTATTTTCTTATAATTTATATAGGTGAAGAGTCTGGAAATTAAGTAAAAGAAAACTTTTTTATTTTTTCAATCAATCTTTTCCCCGAGCAAGAACTGAAAAAACATTACTTTCTTTTTTTTCCAAAATCCAAAACCTTCAAGAAAAAAAGGCATTTGTTCTCATACTCTTTTGTCCTCATATGTTCTCTTCCATTTTAACTCAGTAACTTTGCTCCATCTCTGAGAAGGCTACCAAGGGATGGGTACATGCCAAAAGAAACCCCTATTAAACCCAACAGACAACTTTCTGTAAGAGGTAGCCAGTGATTTTCATCATATCTTTTGCATGCTAGTTCTCTGCTTCAGATCTCAGCCCCGAATGATTCTTATGCTTCTATGCTCCTTTTCTTCCCAGGGACAGCCCACGTGCCCCCACAGCTATAGTATATATTGGAAAAAATATTGACTGAGCCACTTTGTTCCCACGGAGGAAAAAAAACAACACGTAACACCTGGCAGTTAGAGCACAGCAAAGCAAAGCATACAGACCGAGAAATAAAAACCACAGAGGAATAAAAAAAAACCAAAACAGTGAACAAAACGACTATATAATTGCAAATAAGCTAATATCACTGTTAAAATCCAAACAGGAAAAAACAGGTGGCCATACTGGTTTTCGCAACACCTCTCCAAAAACTGAACTAATGGTTAAAAATACATAATAGTTAAAAATACATA
Organism: Baryphthengus martii; assembly: GCA_013396935.1. Taxonomy (NCBI): domain Eukaryota; kingdom Metazoa; phylum Chordata; class Aves; order Coraciiformes; family Momotidae; genus Baryphthengus; species Baryphthengus martii. Next base: position 129,919 of record VWZK01010603.1, read on the forward strand.
AAACCAAGCACAAGGCATGGCGAATCAGTTCAGAAACAGAGACAAATGTGAGGGGTGGGGGCAGAAGAAAAACCATGAAAAATACATGAAGTGTCTACGTGAGGAGTCATCATGTGGCCATGGTTATGCTGAAGCCTTCAAAGACTCTTCCTCTTTCGCTTCCTGCATTGTCATACCACCTGTTCTTGCTTACATCCTCTCTGGTATACCGATGTAACTTCTCCAGGAAGCAAGGGTATGCACTACTTTTGTGGTACATTATAGAGAAAGAGACTGGGAATCTCTCACTTCAAACACACAGTCATCTCAAAGCAGTTAATTACGTTCACTTTTAGACTCAGTAAATAGCCAATGTTAAGCAACATTTATCCAATTCAGAAGCTTTTCTGATGTATACATTTAGTGGACAGGTGGACACAGTGTGTTGATCTAGAGGAGAACACATTACAGCTGAAGTGACTCCAAAAAGGGAAGAGGGACTTTTTATCCCTCATTGATAGAGTTATTTACCATCTAGCTAAGTGCAGATGACTCAAAGTCTGACAAATAAACTTCTGCATCTACCAGGAAGTAAAGCAGATTTTACATTTAATTTAAAAGGACAGACCATCTCCTGAATAAAGAAAATGGTTTAGAGTTGAAAGACTGAAAGTGTCTGAACCTACAGAAGTCTTCAGAGGAAAGGTTGGTCAACAGACCCCTCCAGCTTGCAGGAAATGACAGCCTGAGACTGGAAGATGAAGGATGTGCTCAGAGACCTGCTTTTGAAGGTGCTTCTTAATGGAGTATCTTTAAAGGACCTTCTCTCTGAAGGAGTTCTGTGAGGGAGGAGTCCAAACCTGTTCTTTCTAATAATTGCAGTCTGGTATGTAGCATACAAAACCCAAGACATAGTCTGCTACCTGATCTGAAACAAATGCAGGTCAACGAAGCATGAATGACTTCTTTGATGTATTCTCATTTAATTTATGCATTGTTTTTCTCTTATTTCTTCATCCGAATCCTTCATAGACATTTGCATCTGGTTTGGATGCTATGAGTAAAATATTGTTAGATCAGGGTTTTCTCATGTGAAAATCACTCTGGATGCAAATTCTGGCAACAAGAATTCAGTTTTAATTACTCATCCACACTCAGAATTGTCCTTTTTTAAAAAGATTTTCCTGTTGCAATAGGCAAAACTCTGGAAGTTCGCTTGATCCTTTTCTATTCTTCAACATGTTTTCCAGCAAGAATCAAACAAAAGCCATATGGAAGCATAAAATGGGAAAGAACCTTAAACTATATGTTGCAAAGGTAAACTCATGGGCATCTCATCCAGAACAACAGTTTAGATTAACTAAATTAACACAAACTAATTAATGGTAAGAAATATCTAATTCTTTTTGCTGCCTAATTCTAACTCTATGCAGGAGCAGACTCAGATGCCAAAAAGTCTTAAACCAGACCTTTAAAGCAGTATTTACACCTTCTATGCATTGTGATAATGAGCACCTGCTTTAATATCCCCAGGTTTTGGAGTGCTGGCCTTAAAAGTACATTACAAATGCCATGACAATCATTTTAGGAACATAACGGTCACACTGAGATCAGGTCACACTCAGATGAGCACCAAATGTGAATATATACATCAAAAATCTCGTTAATTCAAGTTTGGTTTATCTGCATTTTCTTTTTCTTCACTGCTAAGAATCAGGAAATGTGTGTATCTGAACAGAAATTTTCTCACTCTTAAGAAGTCTGAGCCTCTCAACCAATGTTCTGTTAGCCTGCACTGGGCATTATATCAGTCCTGTCATTGTCTCAGTTTGAGTGGTAACTATTGTTGTTGATAATTTAAAATGCTTTTTAAAGTGTGTCATAGAGCACTGTGACACCTTAAACTGAAGATATTTTGGGTTTATTCCAAGTAACCTTTTCTGGTTATTTAATAAAATACATTTTATTTTATTTTTTCTTTATTCTTGCAAAGTGATAACAATGGCAACTGAATAGTCAAAATTAATCGTGCATGTATGGAGACATTTAAGTAAAGACCAAAGATTTCTCAGTTTTGCATCTGAATTACCTTCTTGTGTCCCTGAGCTTAAATCACACTCTCAATGTAATTAAAATACATTTACAATACATTTTCAACTGTATATGGGCATGGACACTGAGATTCTCAGCATCTTTAAGAGAGGATGAAAGAGACAGACATCCAAACATAGTATGCAAATTTACACAAAACAAGGTGACTTAAAAACATTTTCCTCTGTATGAATTTGTTACTAGTATACTTAAACACAGATTATGTATTTTATATTTTTACTAGACTGATTGACAACTTAAGGAGAAAATAGTCCTAAAAAAGTGTATTATTTGTTAAAAACCTGACAACATTAAAAAATATTGTCCTATTCATTCATATTTCAGATAAAAAGCTAAATCGTGTTCAAGACTTGTTAGTATTACTGGTAAAATATTTCTGTAAGAATTAAAGTCAAAGCACAAATGTTGTTTTTAATTATATATCACCACTAATTTTTTGCGTACAAAAAGGTATTGAGCACTATATCTGGTTATGTGCTCATGATTAAGTTATGTTTCAATAGGCAACATAGTCTACTCATAATCATTTAGGACTAAATTTTTACAAACATAATTTATGCAGACAAAAAGCAGAACAGTGAATGCAAATGAACCCCCACAAACAAAAACATAGTAAAGATGACAATGTGAGAAATTATGAATTATGGTAATCTGCAAATTGCACACAGATCTTTATTCCTTTTATTGAATTAATATGCATAATTTTGCATGCAACTGAATATTTGAAATGAGGGGAGTGTTGAATACACTGGTGTAAAAATCTGGATATGAAGAGAGATTCTGCAGAAAAACTGTATGATGCTGGGAGGGACTGACGTGTTGCAGCTGGCAAATAATAAGATGATGGTAAAATGGACACAGTTAACTAAAATTCTCTTATGTCTTTGGAAAACTTCAGTGCGTATGATTCAAAATATATATGTCCCAGTTAAATATTATGCAGGGATCAATTGCAAATGTATGTGCTAACATGGCAAAAACTGAGAATGGTCGTTAACCATTCAGTGTGATTTTTTCAGTTATCATTCTGGCACATATTACAGCATTAATGCTGCTGACTGTGCAAACATGCTCTGGTAAATATCTGTGCATAGCAGACTAGCAGAGTAATCTGATAGAATCTGACTAATATCTGGAAACTACTGTCCTAAGTAGAAATCTTTAGTTTATTCTAATTTTGTCTTATCATCTAGCAGATTTATTTCAAGTTTGGGACATTTTTTTATGTCTGAGGAATTCCCCTGTATTCTTATTTCAATAATGAGGGAATAAAAGGTGTATGTTTAAACATGAGTTGCACTAGCAGTTACTGTGACATATATCTAATAAAAACTAAAAGCTTGTTACTAGCGAAGAATCTGTCAATAGTTCCTAACAAAACTAGGGAGTCTAGGTCATCTAGCACATCTGGGCAAAACCAAGATAGGCAAGAACATGGAAATATCTAGACAAACTTCAGTGAGACAAGTTTTACTCTCCTGATTCAGCACTAGAATGTCTTTCCACTATTTGTTTTCTGTTCTGGAAAGGAGAAACAGCCCAAGACTTGCTGGAGAACATTTCTAAATAGTAACACATTTCCCTGGTTTTGTCTTCTGCTGAGAACTGTATGAAGCTAGATTTTGTTTTTTTTAAAATTTAACTTTTATTAAATACTGAATGTACATATTTCCGGAATTTAGGCACTGCAATTACAACAAAAAAAAAAAAAAAAAAAAAGGAGAGAAAAAAAAAAGTAAAGTGTTGCTTCAATAATTTTCATTGGTAACTGAGTTTATTGTTGCTAATTATTAAGTACAACCTCAAGAAATTGGACGAATTTCTAATATAAAACTATAGCATTATTATTACTACTTATGATTCTCATATTTTTGTGAGCATGTTCTCTCTTTTGAACATCTTAAATTTGAAAACAATTGCAAGTATTGTCGCAAGTATTCAGCTTCATTAAGACAGTAATAGAAACAAAAACTATCATATTAACAACCAAATTGCCTCAGGACCAGTAGCTAAGGTGAACCCTGAAGTTCTCATCTTTGGTCTTTTACTGATTGTACATTCATTATTATCAGAACGATATTTATATTTTCCTTGAGTAGAAACACCTCCTCAGTTGTTTTCACAGAAGGTATGCAATGATATTTTCTATTGTTTTTTTTTCAGTCAAGCTGCCCATCGAGTTATCCATCCAAGTACCTGTTCAGTCCTGTTGTTCCCCTCTCTCTAGAATGGAGGAAGAGCGCTTTCCTTCCCGACTCTTTTATCATGAATTTGTGTTTCACAGCAATGGATTTTAGCTTTTATACTCTAATGAAAATAAGGCTCACATTGAAAGAGATTGATCCACTGGAAAAAGATTACTTTTGTTTATCAGATTTATGCCTCACTTGCATTACCTCTGATTTACCCATTTTGCATGCTAGAGATTCATTGGAAAAACAAAACCCAACCTTGCTTCCCTCTGTCAATTCCTCAACACCTTCTTTCTCATTCTCTTTCTGTGTTTCCTCTGTGCCCTGAGCATAAATATTTGCAAATCCATCCCTGGCAGAGCTGCAAAAATCAAAAGGCACACTGATGCTCTGGTGGCAGTCCTTCAGTGCACCAGGATACTACATACCACTGCTCCAGCATAATTCTTAACCACCACATCTCTCCTTGGGAATAATTTTTCAAAAACGCCATTAGAAGTAACACTTGTGATGTATTTAATCTATAAACCAAACAGAATAGACTATTTGATGGTCTTTTCTGCCTGAAGCACCGTTATCCAATACTAAACAGAGTCTCCAAAGCAGAATAATTAGTGAATCATCATCTGGCAGGGCCTTACTGCTGTGACCTGCAGTCATGAAGTAATGCAGCAAATTATAAAGAAGCATTTTAATTCATTTTCAAGTTCTACAAAAGAACTGAAAATGATTGCTGAGATGCTATATACATCTAAATGACACTCGTCTCTCTGTGAACAGTTCTCACAGCTCACATACAATGATTTAGTACTTAGTAATTCTATACTCCTGTATGGGTGAGGCACAGAGAAGTGCTCATTTCTTCACCTTAACTGAAGAAGTTCATCAGTACAAGAAAAGACAGTGTAAAGTCTTGTGTCGGGATCAAGTATCTACTACTTCTTGAATTTTATTGCTTTTTAAAGTAAAGTATACCATCATCTGAAAAAAAAAAAAGTAACTGATCATCCATAAATAAATGTAGATAGGAAAGACATCATAGTGCGTTGTTGAACTTGAGTTGTTCTGGGAGATCTTTCTTCCTTTAATAATCATTTGCCTATAACTTTAAAAATTTCTTAAGAATTAGTGTTAAAAAGGAAACATACCACTAGCAAACTATCCCTATTCAGAGATGTATTAGGGAGAAATAACGAGCAGAATAGCACTTCTAGCTCTGAGCAAGGGTGAATCATACAGAGAATTGAGTGCTTCTTTCCAATAATCAATATTTTTCCTATGTCTGCACCAATAACTAACTCTTGTTCTTCTTGCCCAACAGCAATATGCAGAGACTGGACACTGATGGTGATTCGCTAAAGTGGTACAAGATGGGTTTGAAGAGATAAAAAGAATGCACTCCAAAAAGAGATGCTGATTTCACAGTAGCTTTCAGAACACAGGAGTAGCTGAACAGGAAGAGGAGCAAGGAGCTATGGATGTGGTTGGACAGCTGGCTAAACACAAGAGGTAGCTGTACACACTGAAAGTAGGCACATGGGTCTCAACCTGTTCAACATATACTTTCCCCAACAGGAGAGTGCATTCGCACAGCTTTGCATATCACACTAGCTGTCTAAGTATTTCAGAAGTAGGAAAGCAAGGGTAATGGCAGATTCTGAATTTCCAGTGTAGTTCAGGTCCTAGAAGACCAGAAAGAGTCTATTTTTCTGAGATGAGGAAGTTCTTTCAGACACCTGTGACTTTTGATGGGACATGATGTCTGATTCTACTCTATTTTCTAAAAATGTTTCTGGGTACCTGTCCTGAGGAAACAATTCTGTCTGTGAATGGAAGAGCAGCTCTGAGAAGGAGCATTGTAAAGAACTATGATTTCCAATGCAGGATCCTAAGTTTCCATACTGACCAGATGGTTCTACACATGTCCTTTGCAGTATGCTCCCTGTTGAGTTACGTAATTCCCTTCTCATACTGTAGAGAGAAATCAACTATTTATTTCATGCAATATCTTCCTTTGGTCAAATACCAAATCAGAATTTCAATATGGTACCATGCTAACAGTAGCATAGCATAAACTTCTTTAAGTTACAATTCTTAGAGGACTTCTATTCAAATGAAGACTGCATTTTCCAGTTGATACAGAAAAGAATTGTTGGCTGTGTGTGACGTGCATTAAATTTAAGGAGTACAGATAAGCATTATGTTTTATATTGTAACAAGAAAGGAATGTAAATCTTCATATGATATCCCTGATAAGTACATGATAGCAACCATGACAAAACGAATCTTGATAAAATGTGCCATTGGAGAAAATACTGAAATGAGTTAAATAGGATAAGAATTGGTTCTTACATATAGTAAATTAATAGTAAAGTACAAAATCTATGATCCCATTTCTAGATAAAATGTTTATCAGCCATTAAACCCAGACATATTCATAAGCTGCTTATTAAAAACAAACAAACAAATAAATGTCCTAGAAAATGGATTTACAGTTATCTAAAGTAAGTACAGCTATTCTGGATGACTTCTATAATACTGCCTTTAGAAGACTCTTAAATAATTCACAAGAACATTATTTGTCAAATAACATTCAATACAATTTTCAAATAAAATTTTCTTGGAACATTTTGTTTTCATTTCTGCTTACCACTATTTCTGAATTTTCTGATAGGAAAAAGCATTTCTGAATTCAAAATCAGTATTTACCACAAAAGGTTATTATCATTTAGCTACCAGCACGAAAGTTCAGGAGCATTACAGAGAAAAAAGGTGAAACACAACCTATCTGTTTGGCACTCAATTCATGCAGTCAAGATTGCAGTGAAGATTACAGTGAAGGTTGTCTTCATCCCACTGATGGCAGTGTGGACTCCTCCAAGGAGTATACATGGATAGTGCAGCCTTGGATGACTGCTGCGCCAAGAGGCAGTAAATCTTGTGAAACGATATCAAGAACATGAAAAACATTCTTCAGTCTGTTGCTGCAAGTCACTAAAGTTTATCACAGTCCCTATTTTTTTTTTTCTTATTGACAGTACATCCCAGCACTCTGAACAACAGCTGGGAATCACTGAGATGCGTTATGCTCCTTGTTCCTCATGTGTTTCCTTGGCTCCTTTCCCAAAACATAGCATAAATCAGGTTCTTTATAAAAATATTCCCTCTAAGGTAATACTGAAGGTACTTCCTACTCCTTAGGAGGGAAAAAAAACAGTCAAATAAACAGCAAGCCACAGTAGTGTGGACTCAGGAGTTTCTGGTTTGACTTACCTAAATGGGAAAGTTCTTTAAATATTTAGAATATTTAAAGAGCCACAGCTGTTTTCTAAACTCATTTCCTGCTGATCAGATTTCTTCTGTCAAATACAAATATAAATCTTTCCTCTGTGCTCAGAGGACTTGCACGCTGTGTATTTGTGAACTGAATTGTTTGTTCCTGGCATGGGAGAAATTTTTTGCTTTGACAGGCAAAGGGAAATCTAGTCAAACTCTACTGAAGTCCATGGGACTATTGCAGTGAAATGAAAAACAAAGTCAGATCCATTGTTACTCTGCCAGTTTATTTATTTATTTATTTATTTTTTTACTTTCCTTCTGAACTCAATTATTTCATAACCTTTAAAGGAATAAGCCTCTTGAGAACACACAGAAAATCACTTTCTTATACTTGATGAGATTAATGTTTTATAATTGAACAAAATTATACTGAATTACCTATTTTCCCCTGTAAAACAGAAAATTACATTTGCCCTGTTCTCTAAGATTTTGTTTTTCTTCCTATTTTGTTCTTTTTCTATATAAATGGCATATGAATCATACCATTTGTGTACATCTGAGAAGTTCATTTCTGCATGTATAAATGCAAGAGAAAATCAATCTTCCAGTTATATTGCAGCCAGATTATACATGCCTAGTTAAATCAAGGGTAAGAATAGCTTTGAAAAAGGCAAAATAAAGAAAGAATAAAACTATATTCAGGCGGGAGAAGAGGTTGAGCAGAAAAAGTCTTCTGACAGAAGTTGAGTAGCAGAGTGTCTCCTTACATGGTGATAGAGGAAAACATCAAAGAAATCTAATCTGTTCTGCATTTTCCTACAAAACCACCACTGAGAAGATAACAACTGTTCCTGGAAGTTAAGGCTGAGCCCAGAGAGTTCCTGCTACTCAAACCTAGAAACTGCAAAAATAACAACCTACTGTATTTAGGAAATCTGTAGCAAAGAAAAGGTTAATTCTTTTCAGATAACAGATACATTGAGATGTTTTTCGTGACCTGCACAAGAACAAGGAGAGTCTGGAAAATCTATTGCATTTCATAACCTGTCTATCCCTCAATAAAGAAAGAAGGTGCAAAGGAACAGAGAACTTTTAATTTCCTTGGTCTTTTCCAACTTTAGGCCAAAATTGGCATCTTTCTTCAAATATTTTTCATTTTTTAACACAAAAATAACCTAGTTTTTCATATTAAGGAAAGAAGAATCATTTATTACAACTGTTCACATTTTTCCATCTTCTATCAACAGAAATAGTAATGTTGCTTCTCATATTCAAGTACTATTGAAGATCCAGATAGGCCTCTAGCATCACTCTCCTTGTAGAAGATGGTGTCTGACCATACTGTAATCTAACCTGCAACATATTTCTGCATCCTATTAAAAACCTTGATCTTATCTCACTGTAAAACACGAACAACAAAACCAAAACAGACCGCTAGCTATTCATCAATAATAGTAGCTGCAACATATTTTACACGATAAGGTTTAAAGCTGCTTTGCCAATTTGAAAGATTTTGTACTGGTCCACATAAACTATGATTTTCAAACATTGATATGAATCTATTAAAATTCTTTTTTTTTCTGGTCCATGTCTTGCCCATCTTTCACAAGTATAGTAAAATACTGGTACCATTCTCTCTACAGTATGGAAATGTAGGTACCATTATAAATTAACCCTGTCAAGAGGTAGAGATGCATAAGTCCAGGGATTCATGTCTTGTTAAACCCTATTAAAAAAAAAAAAAAAAAAAAAAAAAAGAAAAAGCAACCAATCACAAAAAAACTAAACAATAAAAAATCCTGGGCAGTATATTTTTTTAACCTTGGAATTCCTATCTTTTTACTGACCGAAAGACTTCAAGGGAGATTATTCACTGTAAAAGATTCTGTTTCTTGCAGCTGTGTAATAGTGGAGCCCTTATCCTTTCAACACAAACGGCTCTCATTTTCACATTGATACATCTGGATCTGTTAGAACTGCCTGCTAGTAAATTGACATCATTTGTACCATAAACTGACATTAGGACTATGTAGAAAATAATTGTTATGTACAGATTTCACTAGATGCAAGTGTGAGAACATGAGTTAGCAGGAAGAGCTATGGGTGTAGCAGGAAAAGATAAAAGATGTGATGATTCTCTTATCTTATGCCATTTTCTGAGTTGTTTTTTTCTCCTGTACAATGCCTCCTGCAAACACACACAGTGGCTTTATCTACCTTAGCCACTACTGGCGAAAAAACCTGAATTGATTAACACATTTGGTTTAACAGGTGCTAGTTCTGACAGAATTCAATGCAATGTGTAATTCATCTGACTTCCCCAAGCTTTTTTTGACAGGTCTTCTTTTAAGGCACACTTGTTTTTCTTTTTCTGTTTTTAAGCATAATTGTTATATCGGACAAACACAGAAAAAGGTCATTTTCAATGATCAGAAAGGAAAGATTGATAGAAAAGCTACAGGAAGGATTGTATTACTAATTTACTATTTTTTATTTCCCAAACGATTTTGAGTATACAACATAACATAGATAAATTCTTGACTTTATGGTTTCATCTATAAAGTTTCATCTGTTATTTGTTCAAAATGGAGTGAATGGACAAAGAGGAGAAAATTACACATGCAAATTTTCTTCTCATAGGTAAAGAAAAATGAAACCTTTTGATAACTGAGAAAAGAGAAAGAGCTATTTCCTGTTAGATCTGTATAATTGTATCTGAGTAAGGAACAAATGCTGCATTTGCTAAAATGTTCCTAGGGCTTCAAGATATTTTCTTTATGTTTTTTTTTTTTTGTGGTTTTTTTTTGCTGTTTTGTTGTGGTTTTTTTGTTGTTGGTTTTTTTTTTAAATCCTCTGCTACTTTCCTTTTTACCTTGTATATTTTGGGCTCCAGCTAGCAAATTTAGAAGGTGGTTTGTAACACGCATATTTGACAATCACTGAAGAAAGGTTAAACACATCGTGATAGAAAAAGTGCTGAAGTACCTCAGATTTGCTGAATTTCCTTCAGTTCATGATCTGAGGAGGTCTATAGGATATAGACCTCCTTATACTGATCATGTACTAGCTCATTTGCAAACCTTAATTCTTTGACACAAAAAAAAAAAAAAAAAAA
>VWZK01010603.1:149669-195365 GCA_013396935.1 Baryphthengus martii
CTCCCTCTCCCTTTCCCTTTCCCTCTCCCGCTCTGCCTCTGTCTCCTCTCCCTCCCTGTCTCTCTTTCCCTCTCCCTTTTTCCTTTTACTTCCACAGACAAACAGACTTTGGAAAGACAAGATCATGAAGAAAAAAAAAACCAACAAAAACCAACCAAAAAAAAAACACTGTAGGAATTGTATTTGAGAGTCATGTTTGACATTCACAAGTCACTAAACCTATCTGAATTTATTATATCTCTGAACTATTTTTTTTTTATGTGAAAAACATTGTGCTTTGGTGACACTTCAACATACCACCCATCAGGTACTGGGATTCACAATATTTGACCAGAAATTTCTAGTCACGTCTTGAGACCAGCTAGACTCTTTGTCTATTTGCTGATGAAGATTTTTGGGCATACACTTAAAGCAAACAGTATCTGCAACTGGACTTCTAAACGCATGAACCACACAGGAAGATAGTTGGGCTACTTGCAATTTATCATCTTACATTTTCATTAAAAGACCCTTCCATACCGAACAAACAACAATAAAGCTTAAATGAACTTAGTTGCATGTCATCAAGTGTGTACTAACGGAGACAGATGCTGTTCTGAACCTCTAATTATTAGTGTCTGACAGCTGGTTTAGACACCATCTGCCAACCTTTAAGGAGGTCACCTGAGAGTGACATTACTGATGCATCATAATGGCCAGTTGCTGCCATTTATACAATACCTACGGTTCAGAAAGTGGAGGCAGATCTTGAATAAAAAAAGGATTTTGCTACTACATACGCTGCAGAAAACTTGGCTCCTACCCTGACCGGCTGTATAAAGTAAAAAGTTAATAAAATATTTCTCATGAGAAATGATGTTTCTAAGATAAAAGTGAAACTCTGTTTCATTTATCACCACCATGATAAATTAAAATACTATGGACTCATGACTATCAACTGGGGAGTTTAAGAATTTCGTGTCACTTCAGTTATAAGTAACTTCCTCAAAGTACCAACGTTTTCTCTTACCTTCAGTGCTCTATCTTGCAGCATGAATACCTATTTTTTTACTGTTTCCTCTTTACTACTCTAAGTAAATGGACATTTTAAATATAGTCCCTGCAGCATTCATGGATGGTCTTTTGGGAGCTTAAACATAGAATTTAACTATAGTGTTAACAGTTTTAAACTGTTTAATAGACTTAATGACAGTGTTCTTTCTGTTAGAATGCAGCCTTTTGGGAAAAGCCAGGCTTCCCTTGTTTTCCCCTGACTACCTGTACAACTTTGTTCTAGGAGCAGCAACCCATGCTCTTAAGATGCCATCATAGAGCTAAAAATGTAACACATCAAAAAAGATAAAAAGTCTTCTTGTCTTATGTTGCATAAGTAAATAATAGGATGCAGTTGCTGGTCTAAAACCCCTCAAAATCTATAGAATGAAAATAGAAAACAAAATTATTATGCCTCTAACTTCACAAAAGGGAAATTGAGACTCAGAAGTTTGAAGGGTTTAATAAAGGTTATGTACCAATTTGTTCCTTAGTTACTTGCTTGTGATGAAATGTCCTATGTATCTTCCACAGATAATAATCCACATTTCTACAATATAAACCTGATTAAAGTAACAACAATAAAATCAGATGTTTTAATATGTGTATGCCTGTAGGTCCACTTCAAGGTATGTGGTAAATAAAAGCAAATTAAGCAACACAGTTTGCTTATCATAATCTAAATACAGTATAGGTGATAGAACTGGATGTGTTTTAATAACAACATAATGTGTTATGCAAAAAAACATAAATTGAAATTACATGGCTTTAATGCTGGGTTTGTTTATATTTTCAAAAATCAGTATAATAATAAAGCTAGTGATGTAAGAGACCAGAATAAAAGAACTATTTGCAATCCCATTATTCTTCCCACATTAAACTGCCCAAACAGGACACAATCATCCTATACAAAGTACAAAATGGAATTGGAACAGCAAAAAAAAGGAGGGGGGAAACAGAAGTGAAAGATTGTCTACATTTATCCTTCCTAACCTCCTCAATTCTGCCCCACATGATTTCCTTACTTGCCATTCAATTGATCAGCCGCCTTCTATTATTAAATGCTGTTGAAGAGAATGTCAATAATGCCCAAACTTCCTCTTCAAAAGCAGGATTTGCAAATATCAGAAGAATCTGTGCCTTAGCTTCTGAAGCACAAAGAGAAAGGCTGATCCTATTGGTGATTTTCCACTAGTGAAAAATGTGTTCTCATTACAGATAGAATAGAGAGATCCCGTATCAGACATGAAAAACCAAAGAATTACTTTTTCGTTTTAGGTTCACCCCTTTAAGACTACAGTGTAGCTGGTCTCAAAGGCTCAAAAGTTGTATCAAATCTGACAATGAAACTGTTTGCCTCCTCTACAACAAACCAATATCACATAACCAAGAACTGGACCTTCAAGTTTCTGGTGAAAAACTAGGGAATGGAAAGAAATGGGATGGCTTGCTTTTTGTTTAATTCCATTGCCATAAGCACACAATACAGTCAGATAAGCAGAGCAGACATCTGCAGGCGTTCTAAAAATAGCCTTATTAAAACCAACAAATAGTGTTCAGAATTATTAACAACACTCAAAGTTTTACGGATATGGAAAATGCCACTTTTTTTTCCTTAAATATTTTACATTTTTTTAAGTGAAAAACATATATTAGTTCATGTGGTTCCAAATTTAGTTCCAGCTAGCCAGCGCAGGAAGTTGTATATGGCCAGATCATCACAGTAAAGCACTTCAGTAAAGACTGAAACTCAGAGCCCCACTCCCTCTGCTCCACTGCAGACCTTCCAGCATCTGCCTGTTACAACACATGGCTTGCCACACCTTCCCTTTTGCTGGCTGTTTTATTGAATGAAAGTTGGGGTGGGTGCCTCTGCTGAACTCAATCACATCAGTCTATGTGGCTCTCGGATTGCATGAGCTCCTCCAGGGGATTCACTTACATAAACAGAGATATAGCTTGGAAAGACCATGTAGTGCTAGAACTGGAATAGTCAAGAGTCTCGACTTTCAATGATCATTCAGGACATAAGCAAGCTCAGTAGGATTTTTATAAGCTCTCTCTTTGACTCATGTTCTTAAACTTTGCCTTTATTACACTTCAGGTAACTGCATGGTATATGTGTTATCGAGCCTAATTGCATACTAAGTGGTTACTCAGACTGTGAACTGTTTACAGAGAAAATTTTCAGAGATTGAAAAGGAATTGAGAGGAAGGAAAGAAAGCTGTTGTCCCAACCAGAACAGATCAAATACTTTTTTTTTTTAAAAACGCAATACTTTAAAAAAGTGCAAGAAGCCTGAGAGTTTCCTGGATATTTTGTATTTGCAGAACTAGCAGATTAAATGTTATATTAAAGGAAAAGATTACACGGGCCAATAAAAATGTTTCCCTATGGATCTAGTGGTATCACTTGTAATGGTACTGCTCTTTGGAGTATGCTTTGTGTTTTTCTGTTTTTTAATTTCAGTTATAAAATTAAAGAGGAAAAAACCAACCCACTAGAATAGCAGTAGAAAGTATTAGTTTTTCTCTGTGTCTTTTTTCTAGCCTTTAAAAATAAAACACAAGAAAGCAAATTAAAAAGAGGAAGTTTTATCTCTCCAGTCACTATTGCTGGTTTAACACACACAGCATTTCTACCATTTTTATTTGACAGTGTAATATATAAAACATTTGCTGATTAACGTAAGAACTAACGATTTTGCAGTTTAATCTCATATATGCAGAAGAACTTGAATTACCACTCCTGCTAGCCCATCTGTTTCCCTGATTGCTGCTGGCTTCTCCACAGGGATAGAAAACAGGAATTGAGTTGCTTCATTATTAACACCTGTGATTTTCACTGGCAGAGAACAAATATGCTCAGTTTGTGAAAAAGCCATGGTGGTTTTCAGGTCCTTCCTTTTAGATGGTCGTTTAATGCTGGATAAAGGTGAAAGGTTGCTACCACTGGAAATTCTTGATTAATTTATTAAAGGAAAAGACGAAGGCTGGCTGTGATAATATAAGATTCTGTATATTGTCCTGCCAGTATAATATGATTCTGGCCTAAGTTCTTCTCCATCATTCAAGGTGGGTTTGTTTTTTTGTGTTTGGTTTTGTGGGAATTTTTTTTTCAATATATGGATCAGATCATGTGCCATGAGCTCCACATCCCAGATATTTGGATAGCATCTGAGGTTTTACACAGTGGGAAATAGAGTGCCCTGAGGGCACTCATTAAAGCAATTTTTTAAAAACTCTTTTCACATTTTTAATAGCAGAATATGGAGCTCCAGATTCAAAAAAAGCCAGCTATTTTTCTTCATTTCCTTGAAATAAACAAAGCATATTTTCTTCATCACATCAACAGCCCCGTTGGTGAAAAAAAACCTATGAATTACAAGAATCCTCAGGCAAAAAAACGAAATGTGAACATTTATTCAAACGTTAGAACTATATTTTGGGATCTCCATCAAAGAGGAGATAATTTTGACAATCTAGAATACTGGCTTACAGATAAATCACAACATTGGATCAAAATTAACTTCACAACTATTTTTTCATTATTGATTGTGAAACTATTGTTAGGAATGGGAGCCTTCAGTCTTATACAGTAAACCAATCCTTATTAGGTGATTTCATTTGTGCAGCTGTTAAGATTTCAAAGACTTTTACAGGAAACATTCTGTCTGGGTGCTGTAATTTGGGGACCACTAATCTAAAAGTTACAGTTTTTTATATTTAGCATATTCTCTTCCCCTATTTTATCTTCCCTTTAATATTTTCCTCTTCCATCTCCTCTCTTTGATTTTTTTCTTTCCATGCATCAAATATAGTTTCTGTAGAGATAAAAGCCCCTGGCTTGATATCCAAGTGGTAGAATGTCTAAATACTGTAATATAATGTGAGTGGGATGTAAATGACATTAACACAGTGCTTTCTAAGTTGGAGTGCTTGTCTTTTTCAATACTAGCCCACCGATGCTGACATAAACACTAGAGAAACTACCTATACTTCAAGGAACAGAGTCATATTTCAGAATTATATCCTGCACCTTAAGTTCTTTGTGAAGGCTTTTTGCTGCGAGGTAACGAAATTAATACTTTTCCTTAAAAGATGTAAATTATCAGATTCTGTCCAAGCTATGAAGAGAGAGAATATGTCTTAAGTTGAAATGGATGTCTAGTGTAGAAAGACCTCGTCAGTTTTTTACTCTTCCTGCCAACAGATGAAGAACACTTACGTTAGGCTTGCTAAGTGCGTTGACTACTTTTGATATGAGAAAGAACAAGGACCTGTTCACTTGGCAGTGAACAGAGCTACTCTTGAAAAAGTTTCTTCTTTTCTGTTGAAGGTTTCAAAGGGTTGTTCTGATAAAAAAAAATTTTTGTATCATCTCATGTGAGGATTGTCTTACACTTGACTTAGTCTTTTCTCTGGCCAGCAAGACTGTGAAGTATAGGAGCATCTACTCGAGATTTTTTACTGTGGTGGTAGCATTTAGGAGGCAGAGAGACTCATAAAAGCTATCACACTCCTAACCAATGAAAAGGTAACAACTGGTCAGCTGAAGCTCAGTCCAAATATATTCACAATGCAATTGGTAGGGCAGATGTTTCAAAACATAAGGCAAAGTGAAAATTTCACTGGAAGATCATGGTTGTTGGTTTCTTTACAGTCAAGCAGTGAGTCTTCCAGGCACTGTAACATCAGTTTACATTACAGTATCATCATTGTGCAAGCAGGATGTGCAAGAAGGTAATTTTCTTTTGTTTTCTTATTTTGTTTTCTGTTTCTATTTTGTTTTCCAATTATACCTTTTCAACCATCTGAATATGATAACTTCTATCTAAAGAGATATTCTCATTGTTTTACTGGGACTCTTGTGCTTTATACTGTAAGGCAGCCTAAATACAGTTACACCTCAAGCCATCTTAGAAATCAAAGCAAATATAAAATCCTGTGGCTTCATTATTAAGTTGATGTCTCAGTGGGAATATATAACATGATAATTTTGTGCTTTTCACTAGCTGCCTTCAGATCTCTAGGTGGATTTTAAAGGTTTGGTCTTGATCTCTGAAGACCAAAATAGTTTGGTCTCTGTATTTGATAAACTGCTTCCCTCCTATGTCTACAGCAGACAGGAAAAACACTACAGTAAAATATCCTCAGTTAAACAGAGTTAATATTTCCAGGACAGAGGGCCATATTCAATGTGGTTTGCATCATCAATGCAGAAAAAGAGAAAACTACTATTTTGGATGTCTCTGCACTGGATTCAAGAAAAGAAGGTCCTCTCATGGATCTCCAAATAGGGACTGGTGAAGAGATATTGCTGGATGAGATCGTTTGGTTCTTCCCTCATGTCTTGTTTCCCTTTTTCATTGCTTCGGATGGAAACTGGCACAGAATTTATTTTTTCATCTCTTGGTGATACCATTATACCTTTTCAAAACAGATTGTGTGCTCCTTTTTCAGTTAGACATTACTTAAGTATGTCACTCCTCCAGTTCTTAATCACAGAGCACTGAGGCATCCATTCAGCTACACTCTTAACTCTCACCGCTCATATAAGCCTTAGCATAATAGAAGATAATGCTGCTAATGAAGGAACTACAACCTATTAATTAAATCCATCCTTATTTTTTTTCCAGTCCTGTGAAAGGGTAAGAATCAGCTGGATCAAGGTATTTTTAATAGGTATTGACATTATTATAATCCTATATCTAATCCTTACTTCAGCAGAAAATTAAAAAGATACTTTTCAGGTAATCAGACTCAGGTTTCTAAATTCCCTGAAATTATATTTGAAGCTGGAAATGAGAAACCACACAGGACTGACAGAAAATCTAAATGCGATTTTACTTATATGTTCTAATATTATCATAGAGCTGATTCTTATTTTCAGCACCAGGAGATATCAGTGCTAGGGAGTAAAAGCACTTCTTATGGAATGGTGTTTTAATAGTTCTTATTCAGTGCCATAAAAGAGCATTTTTATATTTCGTCTTACTTAAACTCTTTGTTATTTCAGAACTTTCATCACATTTTCTTGGTCACAAGTTTCACTCTCTTAGCCAAGTACAAAAGGAATCTGATTTCTCTTCATGAAAGTACTTATGCCACATGCACATCACTCCTATGGCACATAGTTTCTTCTCAAACACCATAGAAAAATACTTAAGCACATGCTTATCATTAAGTATAAACAGAAATATTCTGGTTAGCTGAAACTCAAATCTCTGGCAGGATTTCAACTCTGCAGAAATTTTCTCCAATATTTTAGAAATATAATGTCAAGTTTTTGACTTCTGTAATATTAACATATAAACTTCGAGGCAATTAAAATAGAAATTTTTAGTGGCTTAGTTAGTAGGTGAGCCTTTCTCTTTGTCGAATGCTCAGTCCATAAATTAACGCTTATTTACAGCCTGAAATTCTGCTTAGTAGTATAGTTCAGCATTATTGTAATTGCCTATCATTAAAACCAGGTTAACCTTTAGATGAGCCAAATTCATTGGATCAAGATACTGAGACAAAGACTGAGGAGAGTATAGAATAAATCTATTGCTATCTATTTAATTAAATGAATTTTAGTGAAAAACAAAACGAAACACCCTGTTCTGATACTGAATAGCTGCTTAAACTAATCCTGCATCAGCTGCATTAAATTACTTATGCTTGTCTTTGATCAGTTTTCTCTGAATCAGTTATTTCTTATTCAAGCCCGTATCTAAAAGGGCTTTTGTCATTGTTGTTCAAAATGTCATACATGGAGTGATATCTGAGGACTTACTATCTAGAAACAGGAAATTTGAAGAATTTTGTACTGTTTTTTTCTCTTTTCAACTTGATTAGTATCTGACGTTATCAGTAAGAATCATATCCAATTAGACATGCTTATATTCAGATGTTGGTAAAAACAATTAAATACATCTGTTTATCTGCTGATAACAAAATGAGGTAACATACGGGTTTACTGAGATGTATCTTTGAATGAATGTGATTTAAAAGAATGGAATCCTTTAAGGCATAAGTGTGAATAATTAAAATTATTAGAGTATACAATCTGTGATTTAAGATCAGTTTAACAAACAACTCTAGAAGTTATCACTGAAGAGATGTCATTAAATAGAATCTACTGGAAAACTGGAGGGTTTGGCTGCAGCCTTAATGATACTTAACGAATGGGTGATATATCTTTGTCCCTTTAGAAAGCAGTAATTCTGAAAAGATCATGACATTTCAAGTAGAAAATCAGATGACAGCGACCTCCCAGTAGTACTCTGTGGAGGAATATCCTTCTACCTGTAAACAAGACAGACAGACAGAAGAGTAGGAATTTGATTTTAACTCTGAATAAAAGGGATTTTAAAGTGTTGGGCTTTAAAGCACACCAGTCACAAGAAACAGAATCAGACATCTTATTCCAGGATGAAGATGTCTTATAGCAGGAGATTTACACGCATTTTGTTGGTTTTGTTGTGTTGTTTTTTGTTTTTGTTTTTTTTTAAAGATGTTAGGGAATTATCCTATATAATGTGTAAGTATTATCTTTAGCATTTTTTTTTTTCTCCTTTTTTTAAGGGCTGTAGAAGAGGTGTCAAAGCTGTTTCAGTGATGACAAGCTGAAGACAGAGATCAGAATTCAAATAAAGGCACAGTCTTTCACAGTGACAGTGATTAGTCATCACAGCAGCTCACCGTTCAGTTGGTAGCCTCTCTGCCTCTCAATGCCTTCAGATCAAAACTGGCTATTTACATGAAGGTTATCGCTTAATCAAACCCAGACATTCAAACCTGTAGGCAGCTTAGCTGGGTGAAAAGAAGTTGCAGATAAGGCCAGGAGTCACTTTCCTGGATAAATTCAGTAGTCTATACAAGGGGCTACAAAGACATTAGCTAATCTAATGGTGTCCTGTAAATTCAGAAGGAATTTTCTGGAATTTGTAGGGAATTTGCACCCTCCTACGTATTAGCAGGGCAACTACAACACCTTCTTTGAAATGCTATTGGTTTTGGCAGCTAACGTTCATATATCCTGGACTGCAGGGTGATAATTAGATATTATCGTTTCAGCAAAGAGAAATAATGTTTCTTCTGAAGCATTCATGTGATATATTTGATTTGTTTAATTGGACTAATACTAGACAAAACAAAATAATCTTCACTCGTGGTGTTAAAGGCACAAAAAAGATTTGGAGCAAGAGTATCAGAGTTGGATGTCTACTGCAAACTTTGCTGTATCAAATCTTAACCATTGCTCCCAATTTTTTTTCAGTAATTTTTCTGTTAGATGGGCAGTACATTTGCTGTAGCAAACTGATCCTCCTCCTAGACATCTGAAGAAAATGCTCAAAATGGAAAAATAGATTGAAACTATGATTTTAGAAGCTAGTATGTCCAGGATGTGTGATGATAGGAAAGGAAATACATTGAATGAAACCACAAGAACCTCCCCTTAGAAACACGGTTAAAAACATGTTTTTAGGAGAGCTTTAATTTACTTTTCAACTGCTGACTGAAAGCTGTGATATTAGCAACCTTGACTGAGGTTCTAAAACCTCTGCATTAGTAATCCCAAGGAAATGATGCAGTTTAGAACATTAATTACAATATCTTACTTTGCTGTCTTTGCAGGTAAGTGTGTGGGGCGGGTGTTGTGTTATTTTACCTGTATATTTTCCTCCAGAATTCTCCAAACACAAATTGATCAAGGAAGGCAGTGTTAATTTTTAGTCAGGATTAAACTATCAGTTGCTTAGTTTTACTTTGGGAAGTCTTCAAATTGCTGTTCTATGGAAGAGAGCAAACATAAGAAAAAAGTATAAAAGGACTTAAAGGACAAGATAGAAATTAAAGTTACACTTGACTGATACAAAATTAAAATTACAATTAAATTACATCTGAATAAAAAAGGAGAAAAATACGGGTTCATTTTTGCATGTTAGGAATCTATACTGATATTTTTATGTATAGATCAATTGTATAACATATTTAGTCCAAGATTTTTGTAAAACTGGGACTTGGCGTACTTCTAAAACTATGTATATTCACTTGCACCAACAGACTTAAGAGAAAAAATAATGAAAGTTGTTTGAGACTAATGCTTTTAATTGTATAGCACAATGAAAATATAAAAGATATTTCAGCTATGAGCCATCTGTTTCTCTTCACAGTCAGCTACCTCTCCTTCATTGACTAAGGTGAGACTGGTTTTTTGTAGGTATTGCTCTCAATGTGATGTAATGATTTTTAAAGGTATTTATTATTCACCCAAGCGAAAGCTGTGTCCAAGAAACTTCTCAGGATTATTTCCCATTTTAAAACATGCTTCATGTTAGCTTTCAGGAATCTCTTTCAAGTGTAACCCAGTCATTTCTGAACATAAAGTTCTTATTACATACCTTCCAATGAACAAAAATCTGAAAATAATTATTATATAAAAATAGGATTATAGCCAGCTGTTTAAAAACATCTTTTTGATATATTCTGTTAGTTTTAAAAGCATTTTTTATCTGCTTATACTAAAGGCTTTCCAATTTTTTTATACGTCGTACAAAAATGCATATGTAAAACTTAAAAGACAGACTGTTTCATTTGAAAGCAGTTCCGTAAATTTAAGAACATTTGTGATGGAAATTTCATTTTATGTCCTCAGATGAAAAAGATTCATTTCACAGATTTTTTTTCACCTCCTTATCTAAACTCACTACTCTCTGTGAGAAAAAGGTGGTTTTATTGTAAAAAAAATAAAATAAAATATCTGCTCAAACTTTTATTGTGGGATGAAATTAATCTTGCCTTGGAGTTATTGACTATAAAGGGAGAGTACATTTAAGTGCAGGAGTTTAAATCTGGATATTTTAAATGTAAATAATTCAGTTTAAAGTAGAATAATCTCACATGATCTATTAGTAAAAATTTCAAAACTCAAACGCAGATAAAGTTTAGTCATGTAAGGTGTTAAAAACAGTGAGATGTAGCTGCCGGTTGACCTGAAATGGATGCCAGCTAGGGCATGGTTCTGTTATTCAGAAGAAATGGTAAGAGTTCATCACTATGCTGTCTGGAAAGGCCCTTTCAAACTACTTGCCAGTTGAGGATAGCCTAAGTAAAGTGCACTTCAGTGACATCCAGGGTTTGACTCATGCCATCCTGCCTGTGGCGAGGGAGGAAATTCAGGCATCGCAGCCTGCCAACTTTTAGACTGTCTAGTGATTACCTCTGGAAGAGGGAATGTGTAAATGTATTATCAGTTTAGCTTTCTGGATCCTTTGCAATTAGTATCAGACTTGTTTCTTGAGGTATATTTTGTTGTTAGTGGCTTTTTTTGCCTTTTTTTTTTTTCTTTTTTTTTTGCCTTTCAGCTTTTCAAAGCACAATAATAGATTTACTTCAGGCATGTTCCCAATTATTTTGATCATTGTTGGCTGTTTATATGCAAGAAATTTCTCTTAAAATATACATCATCTATGGACTGATTACTCTTCTGCATTAACTGTATACAGTTAAGTTTGTCTTCACAGCATATCCATACAAGGTTTTTTCTGAAAAATAAAAAAACCACCCAGAGTCTGGGATATGATGTTAGGAACTACAAAAGTTGAAAAATTATGGAAACTGAAGACTGTCTTGAAATTGCGTAGAAAATATTCTAAGCAGTGAATCTAAGTAAACTTGAATAATTCTTATGCGTAATTTAATACAAGCATAGAAATTCTATTTTTCCAAAAAGTATTAATTACCATTGTGTTTATTTAATTTTTACTTTTTTTTAGCTGTAATTGTGTTTCCTTGCTTTCCAATATTTCTGCCCACAATAAAAAGCATGCAAATATTTAAATAATGACATATTGAAATAATTAGATAAAATCAATGGAGCATTAACATTACTTTTAAGGAAGTTAATAATGTTTGTTAGTTTACTTTGGTCTAATGACATTTTAATATAATCCTGGAGCTTTTTTTTGTGATATTGAACTCTAGAACAATTGTAATTGCCATTTCTCCCCATATCTCCTTCAAATTCACAGGATAGAAAAATATTTCTCACACAATTTCGTGAAAAATATTACATGTGCCTATACAGCAATTGTTAAAAGAGCATTTCAATTTTGCAGTTGATCAGTATAAAGGCATTTTCAGAGCTTTTTCAGTAAATTGTTGCCAAATTGAATTTTCTTCTCATCTTCCATTTTCATGAAAACTTTAATATCCTCAATTATTATCATTACCAATTGTGTAAATAACATATCTGACAAACTTTCAAAGAAACAGTAAAATTTGAGCCTGAAACTATAAGAAATAAAATTTAGATTGTGAGCAGATATTTACAAAACTACATCTTCAGTTTGTAAACATAAGTGTATATTTTCTGGAACTTTTTCAAGTTGAAAATATTTTCTGAAATTTCCTGGAGAAAAGATTTGTTATGAAGGCATCTCAAAAGTTTAAGAATAACAGGAACTGTACGCAAATGTAATCTAGTCCTCTGCTCTGTTTGCAACTCCTACTTTACCATCTCCTGGGCTTGCAGTTCTTATACCCTACATATAATTTATTTGATACATGATCTTCAGGCAAAATTAAAGACTGTCTTTTTGTTTTGAACACTGACTGCAGCATTGATTTCTCAGAAGGCAGTAGTAAAACTGTTGTTTCACTCGAATGCACCTCTCACTATATGTGTTTAGAGCTGTGGCTTTTTGTACATCCAGATATTGACTACGCCCGTGCATTCAAGACAACCTTTCCTCTGTTTATTTGAATGTCCTTTACTTACACTTTACAGTCAGCAGTGGGCCAGAGCTTTCGGTCATGCAATACCCTGAAGATGCCAACGTGCTTCTTAACTCCACAGTGTGGATGCTGTGTGTATTTGAGTACCCCAGTGAGGAGAACGAGGAGCCAGTTGTGTACTGGAGGAAAGGCCCTGACTCTTGCAACCAGCAGAGCCTCCAGTCGAGTCCTGACACGAGCAGGTCACAGGTACACATTACAAAGAACACCCTCAGAGGATTCTCCATCTTAAAACTGAGCAACGTTGACCAGAACGCCAGTAACTCCTATTTCTGTGATGTGACACTGACACAGAAAATCCAGGGCAAACGTGGAAATGGCACCAAGCTGACTGTGCATGGTAAGGAGAGTTTGGCAGTGACTGAAACAGACTTGATGTGTGCAAGGTCAATTAAATTTTCCTTTAATCTTACCGTCTTCTACTTCCACACTCACCTCTGCTGGACGATTAAAATACCCATATATATAAATACTTTTTCCTGATATTCTCCACAAACATTTGCTAGATCTTTGCTCCATACACAAGCAAACAAACAAACAAACAAAAGCCCCCTCAAACCCACAACAATCTTTAATTATCCTTTTTATAATTTTTTGAATCTTTATAAGCCAATAGTCTCTTTTGAAATATCTGGTTTGTGCTTCCTCTTACAGTTACTGAAAAATGAATAGTAAATTTACACAGCGTTTTTAGAAAGCATGTACATAAAGGTAGGGATATGTGGGAATGAAACTTCTTTCCATTTCATTGCAAAATCATTTTCAAGACCTTATAACTCTTCCCCTATCCTCAAATTATGAATCCAATTTCTGTAATCCTGCTGGGGATGTGACCTCAGTGACCGAGATACACTATTTCACATGAACCAGATTTGCTCTGTGTGGACTTTCTGGACAAATCTGACTAGCAAATGCTAAATGCTGCAAAGCATCTTATTCTAAATTTCACATTATGTTTAACAATTTTTCAATGCATTTCTACTAAGTCCCTGAAGAACCGCTGTGGCCAATGAAATTCTTTTCACTCCTGCACCATAAGCATATGTTTGGTTTGGTTTAGTTTAAAAAAAAAGAAAATAAGGAAAACTTATCTGAGAATCACTAACTTAACTGTCATTCAGTTTGGATTTTTCATCGTTACCTAAGTGCGTGCTACATAACAACGATGGTTTTTTTATATATGACTTTTAGTAAACTGAGGATTTTATTTATCCTCCATTTCATGTAGCTTACAACAGGTTCAAAATCTCATGTCTGAAGTAAAAAGAGGACAACAGTTCTCATGAGAACTTTAATCTTTTCTCCTGAAAAAAACATTGTGGTAAAAATAAAGACAACTGTGCTGTCTGGTCAATCCTCACTAATCCTTCAAATAAAATGTTATCAGAAAGGCAACTTTTTTTTTCTTTTTCAAATAATTTTCTTTCTCTTTATTTCAGATTTCAAATGCAAAGACTGTATAAGATCAGATAATACCTGGTGGGGTTGGTTTGTTCTTCTTGGATACACCACCTTTGCCACCACAGTTATCATAGCTTTTGGTGTAAGTAATAACTTCAGAAATAAGTGTTATAAACCTAAAGATGGGTGGTATCTTCTGATGAAAACAAATGATAATCAGATTAGCCTGAACATGCACCTGTGGCAAAGTAAAAAGTCACTGTTTTCTGTTAACTAAAGCATTAGATGTATAACCACATGTCTGAATATTTTCAGGGCACAGCCATGAAAAAAAAAAAGGGACCTCTGATTTATAGAGAAATGTTATTTGTTTTGTTATTTTTCTGAGCTTGCTGACAATTGGGAAGCTATTTTCTGTATTGCTGGCTGATCTTGTTACTTCTACCTGGAAACAAAAGAGAATGAGAAAAAAATCTCCTAAATGACTAGCAGTTTGAAACACATCCTGCTCCCTCTATGCTCTGGGCTCCAGCTCCTAATTTCATGAGCTCCTCTGGACACTCATCAATGCCTGTTCATCTTGTGTCTTATTCATGTTCCAGTCAACTAATCAGTCATTCCAGGGTTTTATTTCCACTCCCACCCACTAGTTGGTATGGGCCACTGCCTGACATTTACCTGGCCAGCAGTGCGGCACCCTGGTGACTTGAAAATACTTTGCAAGAGGAGAAAACAGATCATTCAGGTAGCAAAGCGCTAATTGAAATGCAGAATTCCCTTCACCTTGGTCTCTCTTTCTCAGCTTCTGTAGTTTAAAGGGGCTACTTGTGTGACCACAGTTGGCACGGTGGCAACAGCTCCCTCTCTGCTGATACCATTGCAGAGCCAAGAACTTCATTATTATATAACTCAGTACCAGTGATGTAAGTTATAAGACTTACAGAGACATCTACGGTATCTGATTGCCCTTCCAGGTCAAGTAAGGTTTGGGTTTTGTTTTCTTTAACAACCAGTTGTTAAGTACGGTTACCTTAAAGCCACATCAAAACTAGAAACGTTTACAGAGTTCAGGCAGTATGAAACAAGATAGGTGAATCTGGGGAGACCGTAAACTCCTGCCAGAGAGAGATATGACAAACAATCAAACCTTCTAAAATACAATAGCAGCAGATGCCTGACAAAAGCTGTTTCACATCTAAATATACAAAGTGAACCAACCAAGACTCTCCTAAAATGAGTCACTGCGAGCACAATTACGAAGCATTAGCAAACTCTACCGGGTCTGTCTGAGATGGAAATTAACTTTCTTCAGAGCAGCCTGTATGGTTCCTTGTTTTGGATTTGTGGTTAAAACAGTGTTGATAAGATACCAATGTTTTGGCTGAAGTGTCTGAATGGTATCAAGGCTTTCTCTGTTTCTCAGTCTGCTGCCCAATGAATAGGCTGGTGGTGGGCAAGAGGCTGGGAGGGGACAGAGCTGGGACAGCTGACCTCAACTGGCCAAACTGATATTCCATACTATATAATGTCATGTTCAGCAATAAAACTTGGGATAGGGGAAGAAGAATAAAGGGTGGTTTAGCTTATGACCATTGTTCAGAGTCTGGCTGGGCACTGGTCTGCTGGATGGAGGTGGTGAGTGATTTCCTCTGTGTCACTTGTTTTTTTGTTGGATTTCTTTGTTTTTCCTCTTTCCTTCACCTATAATATTGTCTTTATCTTGACCCAGGAGGTTTTTTGCTTTTGTTCTTCCTGTTCTTTTCCTTGTCCCACTGATGAGGGAGGAGTGAGTGAGCGAGAAGCTCTGTGTGTTCTCAACTGCAGGCCAGAGTCAATCCAGATTAAAAATATCAAAAGTGAAATTTAAAAGGTTAGGAAGTTCAGAACTTCTTAAAGGTAATCTCTTTACTATTTAACAAATGTTTCCCATAATGAAAATGTACATTTTGCCAAATTCAGAGTGTAAACTAATGGAAGAGGGACTAGAAGACTCAAAGGTCCTCTGGACCTTACAAGCCACTACTTAAACATGGTGTTTCATGACCGGTTCTTCACAGAGGTGTCAACCTCAAAAAGAGGTCTGACCTGTCTTTTCTGAGTCTAAAGTCCTCTCAGCTGTTCCCTCACTTTTTACTTCTCCCAGATCTTTCCTGTGCTTCTAAATCCAGACTAGGGCACAGCACTGTGTGACAACTGTGTCTGTTTTATGAAGAAGCCATTACAGCTGTCACTTGGGAATTCTCCCTAAAAGAAGACATTCATCTCATTCACTCTCAAAAAGAAAAAAAAAAAAAGAAAAAAAAAGAAAAAAAAAAAAGAAAAAAAAATTGTTTATGCTACATAAGAACAAAGATCAAATGAAAATGTCTCTCACCAAACTGCCATGCTCTTTTTTTTTTTTTTTTCCTAAAGCTAACAGAACTCATGCATCTTCAAAAATAGCACTGGGAATTGGACAAATATTAAACAAAAATCACTGGTATACAGTCGGACATACTTTCTGGCTATTTCTTGAGTACACCATGAAACAACCTGTAAAGGCACAGAATTCAGCAGATAAGAAGCTAATTCACTGAAATAAATTAATTTAACACTTGTTTAATATTAGCTCTTACTCTTAAACAAAATCATAACGTAATTATTGTGCTATATCATAAGAGTCTATGTCTGACTATATTCCACTTGTTTATTAAGTTAAAAACAGATAAGCTGTAAATCAATAACTACTTAGGTATTAGTATCTTAACAAATGTTAGTAGTATGTTAGCTAATATTAATAGTGAATAATCTGTCAATTCAGTTAAAATCAGGTCAACTCACCACAAGAAGTTTTGTTTTGACTGTGCTATGCATAACAACTATAGAAACAATTCAGAATAAGCACAACGTTGCTATCTCACTAAAGTTAGGAATATGTTCTCTAAAAAGATAGGCAACATTTTTACTGCTTAACAATATATTTTGTGGAATATTGCAACAGATTCACCAGTGCTGTAAAAAGTGCAAGAATGTGTCAAGAAATACAGATAGCAGTGCTACCCTGCCAAGTGAATGGAGTTATGACCAGCCATCCAGAGCAGTTAATAATGGGTTTAATCAAGAATATGAAGATATGTCATTAATAAGAACTTTCAGTAACATTGGAAGGAAAATGATATGAAAAACAAGGTGCATGCAGTTGTAACTGTAAGATATGACTATGTGTGATGTGTGCTACTCCTATCAAGGCAGAAAAGAAACATACACACAAATCTCTTCATTAACTTCAAATGTGTGTTGTTCAGGTTTTTTCATCTGTTCATGTATTTATTTCAAACTGAAGAAGTTACCACTCCATGCAGCTACAACTGAAATGAGATTCAGTATATGTAATTATTATCAAAATACTGTAAAAGTTAAAGGTATTCAAACCTCTTTTCAAAGTCAACAAATCTGACCATACATACTGGGCTTTTTCTACTTCAAACACAAGGACACAGCTGAAATTTTGTTTTTACTCAGGTTAAGACAGCTTCTTTGCTTTACAAATGCAATTATGTAATACAGTATCTGTCCACTGCAGTGACAAATTTAAAGAAGAGTTTGTCAAAGGGGAATTCCTCACATGCTCCCCAGTGCATTTTCTGATCTTATTTCTAACTTCTTACATGTCGCCCACATTTACAAATCCCTGCAACTTCTGCTCTTAGCTATTTATAGCTCGCTATGCCACTCATGTAATGCATATTGGGTACAAGCATCTCCCACTAGAATGAAAATACTTAATGCGTTTAAAAAGTTGTAACTTACATGCTTTCTGAAGAAACGTTCATTACTGAAACTGTCTTGACATACAGATAGGCTATATAGATATGTTTACTTCTGTAGGGCTTATCTTTACTGATTATGTGCTGTATCTAAGATTGTAACATAAACTACTTGGATTAAAAGAGTATTTCAAACTTGCTTTAAAGTGTTTAGGATACTTGTGGAATCTGTGTAAATAACAATAGATCTAAGCTGCATAAAAAGAGCTTATTATAATTTGCATGGTAATGAAGTGTTTGATGAAGTGTTGTCTTGTAATAGTTATGACTGTGTGACTTGAAGGAAATTCTTTGACCAAGTATTTAAATTGTTGATTTTTTTTTAATTTTTTTTTGCCCAGTCAAATATTGCAATCTGCATATTGTGTTTCAAATTTTCTTACCACTGAAGATATTGTGAGAAAGGAAATGATTCATGTAATAAAATGACAGAGGTTAGAGCCTTATACATTAATTGCAGAATAGTTATAGAAAGTGAGTAAACTCTGTTGACTCAAGAGAAGACAGCATGTCTTACGGTTGACACACAAGACCGAACATTAAAATGTGGATACACACTGCTAGCTGGATTCAGCTTCAACTTCATCACTCTTCTTTTTCTAAAATATTTCCTTATTCTATTATTAAAGATGCCAAATAAAATAATTTTCGTTTAAGAAATTGATCTGAGCATTTGACTCCTTTTGGTGAAAGTGCTGGCTAACACCTTAGAAAAAGTGAAATGTATATTTCAGAGGGACAGATAGACTGCTTGAGCATTTGGAGAGGGGGAGGACGATCATGAAGAATCTTTTCATTTTGTTTTATTATTTTTAAATTTTCACCACTTGAGCAGTGGGAATGAAATAATTCCCTCCCCCTCTACCTAAACTGGGAACTGACTGCATCTGCAGTCATACATATTTAGGTTTCCAGTGTCAGTAATTCAGACTCTAATTGCGGATGCAAATACGTAACTCATTTCTTTTCCAGAGAAATTGCCTCTTCAGAAGCACCTCAAATTCCCTATTTTAGGAATCATTTAAAAATAAAATACTCATTGCATACACTCATGGCTAACTTCATTTAAAAGTTAAAACTATAAAATGGTTAAAATATTAAGGGGTTAAATACAGTGCATGTTTATACATTTTGACGTAGAGCTTTAAATGAGAGAGGAATAGCCATTCCATCCTTTAAAATGTGAGGTATGATGTCCATCTGAGCCAAAGATGCAGTTTTACGAAAAAAAGAACTGAAGACAGCAGCCACTGAACCAAAGTCACCTTCAAGGACAAGAAGCATAAAGTGAAACCTTCCAGCTCTGGCATTTTGGAAATAAACAAACAAACAAACAACAAAAAAAAAAAGAATTCATACTTAATTGAAAAAATATAAATAGAAAGTGCATTTTAAAAACATCTCATTCAGATAACTCATATACTCGAATGAGGCTCTTTTCTCTCCACTTTATAACACTGCTTCCACATCAGATCAATGGCCCTTCAAATGAAGGTCAATGTGATTTCTGCACTTCTTCACATGCTTCTCAGAATCAGCTCAGCTATTTTCTGCATAGTGTTTCCAAAGAAGCTGGACATCAGCTTCCAGTCTGAAAGGTTAAATATTCAGAAAGTTCTGGGGGACTGAAAACAAGTAATAGGTACTATGTTCTATCATCTAACACCAACAGCATAAGGATAGTAAAAAGACATTATTTGTTATGTTGCAGGCAGCAAGGCCACAGATTTTTATGGCAGCTTAGCACAGAATGAAACATCAGGACCGAATTCAGAACGAGTTTAGAACCTAAACAATTCTTAATATTAGATATGTGAATTATTTTTTTTCTATTCATAGCTCTGTTTTAAAAAGTGCACATTGTAGTATTAAGAATGTTAATATTTGCATGAAATGCTGATCCTATGATAAGTCAAAGAATCACAGAACCATTGGTTAGAGGGGACCTCTAGAGATCATTTATTGTATACCTCCTACTCAATGACGATAAGATAGAGATGGTTGCAAAGGACCATGTCCAGATGGCTTTTCAGTATCTACAAGGAGGAAGACTCCACAACCTGAGAAACCTGTCCTAGTGTCAGACCTGTCTCACAGTAAAGTGTTTCCTAATGTTCAGATGGACCCTCCTGTGTTTCAAGTTGTGCCCATTGCCTCTTGCTCTGTCACAGAACACCACTGAAAAACACCTGGCTCTGTCTCCTTCAGTCCTTCCCATCAAGTATTTCTACAAATTGATAAGATCCCTCTGAGCTTTCTCTTCTCCAGGCTACATAGTTGCAGCTCTTTCAGCTTCTCTTACATCAGATGCTCCAGTTCTTATCCTGCAGCAGACTTGCTCCAGTAAGTCTGTAACTTTCTCATACTGGGGAATAATACCCTGGAGGTATTTAAAAGACATGCAGATAAGATGCTTAGGAACACAGTTGCGTGGTGATGGGGCAGTTCTGGGTACAGGGTTGGACTTGATGATCTTGGTCCCTTCCAACCAGACCGATTCTATGACCTTGGAAGGCACCAAGGTGAGACTGACTGGCCTGTAGTTTCAGGCCTGTAGAAAGGTCTTCCTTTTTTGCCTGTTTAAAAATAGGGGTCGTTTCCTCTTTTCCAGTCACTAGGAACTTCACCAGACTGTAATGACTTCCCAGAAGCAAGTACTGCTTTCTCCCTGTGGAATAAGCTGTTGCATTCACTGTTTCTTATGGCAAAAGCTGATCTGTCATTGCTAGGTGAAGTTATGGAAACTGTCTCAGGACTAAGCTTTCGGCTGCCTGACAATGCGTGTATGTAGGTACATACAAACAAGGGCTGGAGAGAGAAATTCAGGAGCGGGTCATCCACAGCTTCATTAATTATGGAGAATACCGATGGTTAAAACACACACTTCCGTGGCTCTTTGGGGTACTTGCATGGTTTTTTCTCTTTCATAATTGGTAGCTTTTCTATTTATTTGTATTTCCATTTATTTGGAGCTGAATGAGGAAAGATGGAAATGGACTGACCCAAGCAAAAGTAATTACCCTTGCTACCTGGAAGAAGCCTTTGCAAACGTTCCTTAGTTACCCTGCATCTGTGTAGTCAACATGAATGACACACCCATGCCATAAAACCAGAACACCATTCTCTGCATCCATGTGGTCTTCTCTGTTCTAGATCAATTTTGGCACCAAAACCACCGCTATTTTATCAGATATGGGAAATACACTTAAAACTAGAGATTTTAAAATGAAAATTCTGTCCAGGCTTAAACACTGAAATAGTGAGCCAGCAAATACAAACCTAAACACAAAGCTGAATTGGGAGGCTTTCAAGTTTACAAACAGGAAGAAATCATGACCCATTCACACAGTTATGGAAGCTAAACTGGAAAGCAAAGACTCAACTTTGATAAGGTTATGTCTGTACTGTAAAAAAGCTACTTTACTTAGGGGGGAAAAAAAAAAAAAGGGTTTTCTTCAAACTTACATCTGTTATTTTCAAGTCAAAACAGTAGGGGGCTGAGGGAAGGAGGAAACAGAATGGGTGGTATTGACAACATCTGAATGCTTAGAAGCCTTAGAAGCAGCCTTGGCTTCTTACATGAAACACAGACTGTGACTGTTCTTCTGATTTACCTTTTGCAAATATTTCCCAAATATGCTAATTGATCATGAAATACCTTTTTTTTCTAACAAAATATTGTTTTTCGCACAAACAATATGTATTTAAAACACAGTTGGCTGAAAATAATGCATTTCTGACTGTGCTTTACTATGCTTCCTTAGGACCAACTGAATAATCTAGGGAAAACAGGCTTGGATACTTCTACATCTGGTAGGTCATATACAATCAAAAAGAAACCCCCAGTTTTAAAATGGGGGTAACTGAAAAAAATCTCAAATCTTACTATGCATGCAGCAGTATCCACTCTGCACATTAACACTACGGCTGAATAGATCTGTTCTCATTCAACTTCTATGCCCCAACACAAAAAAAACCCAGACCATTTTATCTTACCAGTGTACACTTCCACATCTTATGTCTGCATTAAGATGATCTTACTCTTTCAGAAAAATCTTATCTCATCCTACCATAAACCTCTGAAGGTCAATTTCTTAAGCACTCGACCTTACCTTTGGCTTTCAGGCTCAGTAAACATGATACTGCATATGTTCCTGTGGATGACACTAATACATGCTGAAAGGAGCCAGATTTTTATGGATTAAAAAGCACACCAAACTGTGACATTGTTATTCATGATGCCTGTTGCTTTTTAGCATCTTCGCATTTAATAACCTTCTCCTTTAAAAGTAACTCTTAAACCGCATCCAGATAAACAGGCATCGTACAGGCTTGCTAAAGATATATAGCACCATTATTGCTCAGAAAGGCAAACAACTAGAAGATGTATACTGTTTCTGAACACTTGTGAGTATCTTCAAGTCTCCAGAACACTAAGTGAAAAAGACCTGCTTGAAGTTTTCACTAGAAAGCCAAAACAGGTATAATTTGAATCTGATATTTGGACCATAGCAGATCAGTGTGAAAGAAAAGACTTTTCTAAGAGCATTAATAAATGTTTAAGTTATCCTCCCTATAAATGAGTATGCAAGTGAGCCAGGCACTGGGGCCTTAGTAGCATGAAGGTAATTTACTTCATTTTTCCATGAAAAAATGCTGTCCTACAGATCTGGCAATCATGCCAGCTATCATGTTTGCACCGTATACCAAACCTCAGGCAACTAGAAAGAGCCGCTGTTAGGTGCTTTACAGTAGCATTATTTATATATTTACTTTGTTATCAAAACCAGTAACAGAAGAATTCAAAGACTGTCACATGAATCCTAATCAGACACAATCTACATATGAATATAAATATAATGGTTATGTGCTGAAGAGGCTTTCAAACAGCTGCAGCAGATTTAAAAAAAAAAAATAAAAAAAATCTTATTTCTCACCTCCACAGATTTTCTGTTGGCTTTGAGGAATTCTATAACTTTACACGTTTAATTCAATTTTTAGTTTTTTAATTAAGAAATCAATTTCAAAAAAACATACACTGCTTGTTTTTAAATGAACAGTTGTATATTTTAACATTTAGACATGAAGACTGAAACCCCTGAACTTGCACTTAAAGCAGTCAGTTGAAGGCAAATGATAAAGCAACAAGATACATGAGTTTGAGTTTGTTACCTGCTGACTCACTTCAACTTCTCTCTATAGACTGTTTTTTTGCAGATAATCAGTTTGTTACAGCATTCCAAGAAATTTAGAAATGAGCTCTTGAGAAAAGTTTCAAGAAAATATATTTATTCAATTTTAGCAGAAGAAAACAGTTTCTTACTCCATTCTTTACAGGGCATTTTTACACTCAAACATCGCACTTCTGTTACAAATTTCAAGTAGTATTTCAAAGTTCAGAAGATCATACTCACTGAAAAAGACAAGAACTTTTATTGTTAAAAAATACAAGTATCAGTAAAAGAGTGTAAATGTTTTATTTCTTGTGGTTAGTGCTAAGCGTTCGAGTCCTTTAGAACACTGCATGATACGTATTAGATCAGCAATACTGGAAGCATCCAATTAGCAGAAGAACTATTACATTAAGTAAACAATACAGATTGTGATTTTTTTCATGGTATACCATTGATTTGTCTCAAATAACAGTGAAAAAGACTTTTCCAATTTTCTGTAATTACGACAGCAGGAGTTTTTTTTACAAATCTCACTCGAATCCTCAACTGGAGCAAAATGGATCTAAGTTTGAACCTCCTCAAAAAAAGGCAAACGCCAGGCAAGTGAAATTCCCATTCCTACATGTTTATACACGTCTTTGGAGTGCAACTCATACTTTCTCAGCAGAAGCCCATGCAATTCCACTGGAATTTTATTTTCCTAAACAGGAACTGGGACAGCTATCCCTGAGATTTTGTAGGATGCTTGTAGCAGTGATTTGACAGTCATCGAGTTCTGTTAATCTTCTAAGTGCCATCTACTCAAACCAGTTTTCTTTCAGGAGAAAACGCACAGCATCATCAAATCCATTTTGATACAACAACTCCATTTTCTCCTGGTTTGGTGGGAACAAAGCTTGATTAAGTCTTACTAGGTTGGCCAGAGACAGCTGCAACAGAGCGAAAAGGTATACATCAGTTTATTAAAGCAACTTCTCCAGAGTTACTGTCTTGCTATCTGTTCTGTCAGCTGTTTCATGAGACACATAAAAACAAAAGACCAGCATCGCTACCTCTACACTAGTAAATTAACCATGTTCAGGTACACTGCTGAGCGCCAAGACAAACTGACACAAACGGCCTCCATGTAACACTGTTAAACTCACAGGCCCCAAGACAGACCGTCTGCCTGCAAAACTGTCCAAAGTTTCTGAAACAAAAAACTTTGGAAATATTCCCAGAACTGTCTGGCAGAGTGGTAGCTGGCACATGCTAAACTTGTGCAAGGAAATATTTTGACAGCTTGGTAGTGCAAATAACCACATTTCTGGGAACATTCCCAGGCCATGTTTAGTATACAAGTATAAATGTAGCTTCTATTACCAACAAATTAAAAACTACTCAGCATCTTAAGTGGTCACTTCGACGGTGCAAAGATTTAAGAACTTTGTTCTTGAATACAGACATTACTGTTTACAACAAATTAAAAACATAATTAGATTTAATAATGTTCAGAACACTTCATTTATATGATTAATTTAATACTTTAGCCACATACTTCATTACACACAATTTTGCAAAACAGTATCAAAACCACCTTCATTATTTGAAGTAAGCAATTATTCAAATACTGGCAGTAATAGATGGAGATTCAAAGAGACAGAAAACTGTACACATTCCAATACAGATAAACAAAGATGTGTAGGTCTACATTTTATGTAGATTACAATACTGCTGAAAAAAAAAATATTCCTAGTGCACATTTTTATAGCTCCATAAGCTAAAGGTGCTTCAAATGAAATAGTTTAAAATGTTGCCTGAGATTCAGCACATCTGCACTTGCACGACCCTAGAAGCAATCTGAGTCTGCAATTAATTTTCTACCTCTAATCTAACCAGTAGCTTATCTTTCCTCCTCTAGATGCACTAGATATTAGATGCAAATCACAAGAAATATACAGTAAGTGATTGCATATATATTCAATATATACGAAATCAATAATCTCATACTTTATGATCATTTACAAAGTACTACCATGCTTAAAATCTCTGTGAAGCATTATAAAGATTCAGAAATTTGTTACATTGATTTTTACTCAAATTAAGAAAACATATTAAGAACTGTCTAAAAAAAGTACCAATTATTTCTAATCTTTATTTTTTATTTCTAATGCAGTTTTTTTTGACAGTTAGGTCGACAGCTATTCAGGATTTTCTTTCATCATGCCAAAGGAAGCAATACTGTGGTTAAAGTTTGTGAGAGAAAGTTTGCAAAGACAGAAATGTCAGCAATGAAATGGAGGCCATAAAATTAATTCTTAGCCCATATTCCAAGATACAGAAAAGCTTCTATAACGCCTAACAACGTAACTCCTAGAAAAGCGTTGTGGCCACAGATGCTCACAATCTCTCTTGAGCAACGATGACTTAAAATTGTAAATTCAGCTAGAGCATCTGATTTCTAAGTATGAAGGGATGTCCTGGAGCTCTCCACTCCTCAGGTATTCTACAGAAGTCTTATTATTACTTTTTTTCAAAAACACTGCCTAGTCAAAAACAGCTGATACTTAAACACAGCCTAGATTATTTACATTTAATAGCCTGTGATAATTTGACCAATTTTGTACTAGATCAATGCTTTTCAACCTTTCTTCTTTGTTCTACATTTTCCTTCTCTTGTGTTTAAGAAAGTTTACCCTCCAGTTGCAAAACAGAAAATGTCAAAACATTTCTTGATATATAAGCACAAAATAGACATTTGAAAATACACATAACCTTAAATGCACAACTACCTTTCCTTCTGAAGTTATTCAAAAAACAAGCAACTCACCATTATATCTTGTTTTGCAAGTTTAACATAAAGAGCCACACGTCCTTTATCTTGTGGACAGATGTCTAATCGACCACTGAAAGGAGAAATCGTCACAGTTCTTCCAACAGGCAAGATAGGAAGGCCATCGGTAAGGCCACCATCAACCCACTTCTATCGGGAAATAGAAATATTTTCAAAGTCACCTTAGTAAAGTATTATCATAACTGAATACTTCATCCTTCCTTTCCCTATCTCCTACACATCACCGTCAAGAAACCTTACAAATTTCCCCCTCAGAATACCGTAACTAAACTTGAGTATGAGGCATAAACCCCAAGAAATTGACAATGTATACACGGTGTTTAATCAATGAGCATTTGGCATAATGTGTAAATTGCACGAATACATTTATCAAGCTACTGATAAGGCTTGTTAGTTAATCTAATAACAAAAAAAAAATATTGTTAATATTATATGTGAACCGTATCAGATAGTGTATATGCCCCTAAAGCACTAATCTGAGCCAACCTAGGAGCTGGACAATCTGTTGGTGCAGATAAACCAATTATGCAAGCTAAACCAAACACGACTCCTCTCTTCTTCAAGAGCCTCTTGATTTCTTACACACTGAACACAAGATAGCAACAGCTGGAAAGCAGAGAGTAAAGTTGGGAAAGACCTGAACAACTACGGTGGGTAAGAGGGAGCACACATCAAGTGTGCTACAGGAGTTGAGCATAAGAAAGAATTAGGAACAAAACCCAAAAGCAACCTATTAACTTCCGACAGAGCTCCACATATTTCTTGGTTCTAAGGGCAGTCTAGCAGCACAAGCCTGATCTTTATAGGGACCACAGTCAAATTCCATTCCAGTATAAGCAGGGACAGCTACGACATCTCTTGCCAATGTATTTCATATTTTCATATTTCTTTCTGTGCTTATATGCATAGCTCAAAATTCAGCATCACTCTAATGGCTAGATGCATTCACTGATATCATGCATGAGGTCTGGTGATCAGATGCATCTCACCAAATTTTGCGCGTCTACAACTAATTAGTCATTCTACACTTTCTTTATCATCAAGGGAGAGAAAACACCTCTATCACATGATTCATCTTATCCTGAAGTAGGGTTTGAATTGTGCTTTCCTCCCCACTAATCGTAAAGGAAACATATATTAACTACTGCAGGTACCTAAAGCTAGGCAAGCTGAAATGCTCTAAGAAGTATGATTCTAAGATTCGCCTCACTGTTTAAGGGTCTGACCTCCCCAAAGGTAATGAATACTCCAGGGTATCACCTTCAAGTCTCATTAACACAGAACATTAAAAACAAATGACAAATTGTACCCGTACTCTTCAGCACCAAACAGGTAGAAAACCGCTTTTCTGATGTAGGTGATACAACACGTGACCACTACAAAACGGCACAATAATGCAAGGTTTCCCACAAAATCTCTAAAAACACCACAGCAATTTAGCCATAAAAGTAAAAACTCTTGGCAAGACACTCACTAGCTTTCACTGTAGCGACTGCTGTACAGGAAGCATTAGGTTACAGTGTTTGTTCTTCAGAAGCCTCTGAGATTCTCTGAGGTCTGAGGTCTTGGTTGTATAGATGCCTCTCAGCTGGTGCCCTTAACTCTCGCTTAAAGCAAATCTCCTTTTAACTGTAAAGGTATAGATTTTTCCCAGTGCCACATTTGAGTTCATGCAGTCAAAACATTCTATTGTCACTTTCCTCTCCTTCCGCTGCCTACTCCGGTATCTGGCAATACATGGATTTACTCTTTTACACATGGATATATAGCAAGCACCATTTTGGGGGGTGGTAGTGGTATATGTGTGTATGGGGCTTTGTTCCCCCACCCCACCCTCTTCTTCACTCTCTCAGATGAATTTTATGCTCCTGAGCTTAAAATATGTTACAAATATTCACATCCAGTAGTTTCTATGGACATCATCTTATGCCAGTACCCACAATGCACCATTGAATTCCTTCTCCTTCCACAAAACCCATATTTCTCAATGCTTAGGATTGAGATTGTTTTGCCTTAGTAAATTCTTCTTTTCAAAAGAAATTAAAAATAATTCAAAACCATTTAAAGCTGTATTGCAGATTTCTCAAACTTCGTTACACTATTGCTGTGGCAACTGTGAGTAAAGCTGCAACAGAGTAGTTTAGGTTGAAAGGGCCCTTAAAGATCATCCTCTTCCAAACCCCCTACCATAAGAAGGGACACCTTCTACTATATCAGGTTGTTCAATGCCCTGTCCAGCTTGGCCTTTAGCACTTCCAGGGAGGGGGCATCCCCAACTACTCCGGGCAGCCTGTACCAGTGTCNTCCCCAACTACTCCGGGCAGCCTGTACCAGTGTCTTATCAACCACAGAGTGAAGAATTTCTTCCTAATATCTAATCTGTATCTACCCTCTCTCAGTCTGAAACTGTTACCCTTCATCCTATCACTACAGTCCCTGATAAAGAGTCACTCCCCATCTTTCTTGTGGGCCCCCTTTAAGTACTGGTAGGCTGCTATAAGGTCTCACCAGAGCCTTCTCTTCTCTTGGATAAATAACCCCAAGTCTCTCAGCCTGTCCTCATAGGGAAAGTGCTCCAGCCTCCTGAACACCTTCACAGCCCTCCTCTGGACCTGCTCCAGTAGGTCCGTATCTTTCCTATGCTGGGGGAGAACCTTAACACTTCTAACACCAAGGGGTTTTTTTCATGTATGTACGTCTGTAAATAGTAACTTACTGATTCATATGCAATGTTCGTTGGAGTACTAAGTGGCATTTTGTTGTGATTCCTACAAT
The DNA here is from genome assembly GCA_013396935.1 of Baryphthengus martii. NCBI lineage: Eukaryota > Metazoa > Chordata > Aves > Coraciiformes > Momotidae > Baryphthengus > Baryphthengus martii. The sequence goes on from VWZK01010603.1 coordinate 178,478, forward strand.
GAAAATAATAGTGGAGTCCCTGTTTAAGCTGTGTCAAAGACAACATAATGAAAGACATTATTGATGTCTTTCACAAGCCTAGCTTAGTACTTTTACTATTTAAAAGTTCTTCCACTTTTAAAAATTCTGGGGTTTTTCCCCCTCTCCTCTTATGTAATGTCAATATTTATTTATAAATCAAAACATTTATCAAGACAACGGTAATACTTTTTATTAAGCACTGTCTTGTATAGATTCTGTTATTCAAGCATTTGGGACAAACTGCTTCTCAGTCAAAAATATTCTAGCTCTACAGTCTCTCATGTTATATAGCTAAAATACATTATTTATATGCTGCAAATAAAGAAATGTAATGTTTCAGCTTCTTTTAATTCCATTAACCAATTACTGAAAAATGTTTCTTAACTGATGAGGCAAATTCCTGGTAACTTCTGAATTAGTTTCTCTTTTATAAGTATACTGCAAAGACAGAGAAAGTTCTGAAATAACGTGCAATGAAAACCAAACCAGACAACAAAATCAAGGATGCGGGCTGGACCTACCAGAACCTACCCATTTACCAGTAGATGGTTTTTTAGAAAGTTGTTCTTTAAGAACTACAGTGACACGAACTACAGCCTCATCATCAGATACAGGCAACTCAATCATCCGCAAATCTTTATCTGGTTTAAAGTTTAACTTTGTCAGAGGACATCAAACCAACTCAAGGAAAGACAAATTCACATGGAGCAAGTTTGCCCTGATGTTACTGGAAGCCTAGTCCAACAGCACCTTAAATCCCCAAGCAGGGAATAAACTAGCCTAATCTGGTGTACAGATCACAAATGCAGTTTCACAGAGTATGAGAAAAGTCAGTGCAAACAGTCAGAACTAATCACTTACAACAAATAGCAATAAATGAAACCAATCTCATTTCCAGAAGCTGCCTTTTCTGAATCTCACTTAAGGAGAGTAGCAAGAAGCTCTGGGAATGACGACAAGCTTTCAAGTAACACCAGAACCAGTTTCTGTGAAACACTGATTGATTTCACTTTTGAATGCAAAAAATAAAATTAGGCAGGAATGAGAACTATCCAGTAGGAAGAGGCTGCAGGTGTTTCAGTAAATACTGCAATACCTATGTAAACCATAATAGCAGCATTCATCCAGTAAAATGAGTTTTAAATAAGTTTTGGATAAAGCTCTGAGGCAACTTTTCATTTTTTTATCAGAAAGAACAACTCAAGATATTTGACGACGACATTTCCTTCCCTTTAACTAATGGCAGAACAAACCTGAACCATCCATGTGAACCCTTTGAACAGTAACAGCAACATATAAACACTCCAGCCAACAAAACTTCTAGATGCTGGGAAGGTACATGCAGTCTCCGTGCAATCAAGAAGTCAGGCAATAGTGATTTAAACCTTTCAAACATTGTATCTGGTATGAATTGTGGTATATATTATTCTAAAGCTGACAAGCTTTCTGCCGTAATTAACTTTAACTCCCTCTTGCTACAGACAAATGCGTATCGTTTGGTGGGGTTTTTTTGGCAGGGTGGTTGTGAGGATTACTGATGTTCTAACGGTATTACCTGGATGTGTATGAGGAAATAAAGGAAAAACTATCACGAGTATTTTTCAGAAAAAGAAATGGCTATTTTCATGCTTCTTGTAATTACAGACTAAACAGTCACAACTATTCTTAAAATGTTATTATATTTATGTAAGTAAAAAAGTTCTTGAAGCTAAACCAGTACAGGCAACTGTGAAAATGTTTTCTTATAGTAGTGTACGCCTCTGAAAACTTCAGAACCATCTGCTATAGAGGGAAAAAAGTTTATTCTTTAATGTATATCCAGATGTAAGAGATTTGAAGGTACTTGGTAAGCACGTAATTCTGTACAGAACGTGAGAACAAAACATATGTAAACACAGACATGTACTCCAGAAGCTTCCAAGAGCTCCCTGATCATTAAACACCAAAGCAGAATGGTGGTCCTTAAAATTTAAAAAGAAAAAAAAAATCTTAAAGTTGGTAATACAGTTTATCATGAGAAGCATCTTTATTAAGAGAAGTTTCTTCTCGTGGTAAGTGTTAGACATTATCTTTAGGAAACAGCTTCATGATACAGAGATAATTTCAGTCTCAGTGCCCACAATTTTTGAAACAACACATGAAAAAACTCACGTCATCTTTCACAGCGTTCACCTACTGTATAAATAGAAAGAATAACTATTCTACAAAATATATTACTGCAGTTGCCTTCCCTTAAGATCAAATAATTACATCATAAATGAAGAATGCTCTCACAGAGAAGAAGAAAAAAAAAAAGTAGTTAAATTTAATGAAAAATTACCTCTCCTTTATATTCCACTGGCTTAATTCCTGCATACACTGGTACAAAACTACTTGCTAGCAGGGCCTAGGGAAAAGAAAGCAGAAAGAGTAGACAACAGAACTGAAACAAAGGCAAATAATTCTGAACCAATACATATTTTCACACATATATAGCTGTATTAAATAATATAGAAGTAATCAGTAAACATATTAGTTTTACATAAAGCTGTCATGTCAAAATGCCTGGTTGTGATATGTCAAAATGTCATTAAAACTATTCAATAGGGTTTGATTTTTAAGACTTGATGGTAACAACTCTCAAAATATCACAAATTAACTCATTGATTAATGTAATTCAAAAAAGTATGAACTTAGTCTTGCACAATGTGAAATCTGTGATTTTGCAGAAACTAAATACGCATACACTGAAGAAAAAAAAGCAATAGAGAGTATTGTCAAAGAAGCAGCTGACCCAATCATTCTGCTAGCATATTTATAGAGACTCCATGAGAGTGTGTGTGTGTGAATCTCTATAGTTATGTATCTACACATATGTATATATGCAATCAGTGTACAGCATTTCAAAGAGAAGGGGTAGATGTGTGGATAAAGTGCAATACGTCAAAAACTTTCATATAGCTAAATGTGGTTATTATGCATATATGTGCTTGCATGGAGGCATGAGAGACAAATCTGGGAAACAGAAGCAGGTTACAGACTGGAGTATATACTATGTGAAAGATGATGAGGTGCAAAAAAACCCCTCTCAATCCATGGACAACACAGAAGAAAATGCCTGAGCTTTTTTTTTGTTTGTTTGTTTGTTTGTGGAATTGCATTTATTTTTTACAACAAATTAAGCTACTTTCAGTATGCAATACCTCTCCTCCCTAACAAGTTTAATTAAGACTCTATATGAAGTCTGACTTCCACTTCAAGAACTCTTTTCTTGCCTGTTTCCCAAAGCACCAGAGCTTTGTCTGAGCTCAGACAAATAAGACACTCTGTCCATAATTTGCACAACAACGTGTATTTTGAGATGCATGGAAAGAACAGACAATACGAACATATTCCGATAAGCAGTTAATTATTTGGAATTTTATTACTCTTATTCCATCCCATTATACTGCTGTCATATGGAAAGAACAAATAGAACAGAAACAGTCAAGTCATTGAAAGAACTACTGAAATACTACTGAAACATACATATTTCCAAGGTAGTCTTGATGTTTCTAATTGCTTTCGGGTTAGAACATTTCACTACAAGAACATATAAAACTACAGAATAATAATCTGCATGCTTTTCACTGCTGGCTACTGTAGCTAGAAGTAACAGTACATGATTTGAAATAAACTTTTTGCATAATTGTCTCTGTATGATTAAATCCTACACATTTTGAGAACTGACTGGCCGTGTAGAAGATAACAGGGTGAAGATTTTTTTTTTTTTTTAATGATATTTTAATGGCAAACTTCCAATGCATACTTCAAGATTTTGTAAATACTGTGATTTTTTTTCTTTAAGTGCTAATTATAAAGAAGCTCCTGTTTACTCTAAAGCATCCCCAAGGATATGGAAAGAAGTCATTGCTTCTTATGCTCTTTCCTCCTTTATTCTGCTACATCCTATGACCTCTTCCACTAAGATATAATCAATTACTAGAAAGAACATTTGCTTTACGTGCATCTGAATTCCTCCTATCATACAAATTCCTCCTACCACTTCATATCAGCTTATGCAGACAATCCTGATCCAAATTTTAAAAGTGTCATTTCAAAAGTGTCCTTTAAAAGAAGAAATGGCATAAGATATGCTTTTCAACAACAGTTAAAATACAGTATATGGCACTTTATATTATATCTATTCTCCACACAAGTACCTGTAGAAAGTGTTAGATTTCTTTTTTATTTCTTGTTTGTGATGAAACATAACATAAATGAATAATATAATATAATGAATGAATATAATATAATAAAGTAAATGAGTACCAGTGTAGATGCAGAAAAACTCCACAAATTGTTGTAAAAATTTGGAGATTCTCTATTTTATTCTCATCTACTCTAGCCATTAGTTACTGTGACTTTTTAAACATACTTTGCCTACAAGGCAGTACTTTAAAAAACAGATTAAGGAAACACACACACACAAAATAAATTTTAGTAAAATTTGTGAAAATGTGAGAACAAATTCTGCTTCCACTGTTTATGTTATGATTGTAGCACCACTGATAGTATAAAGCGATTACTTGAGTAAAACAGTGATCTACTGTACAGCTAACAACACACTCCTAAGCCTTCAGGAAACTCAAGCCTTTTTATTTAAAGCAGCAATATTCAACTTCATTACCTTAATGAGGTCTTCCCTGGAGGCAAAATTTGAAACCAAGTGATTTTGCCCAGTTTTGCTGTTAGTGACTGACACATAGAGCCGGTTCTCAGCTATCTCATGAACATTAGAAGGAAGAATAGATTCTATGCCTTCCCTAGAGTAAAGAAAATGCTGAATATTATTCACCATCATAATTTTAAAACTTTGAAAATATGTCAGGGGGGAAAGAGAGAGTTCTTAGCACACCATACTACAGAAAAAACATGCACACTCTCCATTTTCATTTAGAGCTTCACACAAAAATGATCTCATAGATGCATTAAGATAGGTACCTAAGTCTTTCCATAAAATCATAACCAGGCGTTACAGCACCGAAGTCCAATTTTCTAACTTCTTCTGCAAATCCATAGGCAAAGTGCTTACATTTCTGGAAATTCAATATATTAAGGATGTTTTAGTTATGGGAAGTATGTTCAACAGTACTATCTAAAATATACTATCAGCTAAAGCTTTAATCAAGTGAGAGCTATAAGATCAGACAAATATTTTCCCATACATGCTTGTTTTTTAGCAAGGAATGCAGGTTGATCTTTTTATAAGAATTAATTTGTAAGAAAGCAAGATCCCCAAAGAAAAAATAATATATCAACTAATAAACAACTCTCACAAGAATATCACTTTAACAATCGTGGGAAGTTATATTCGCTATATTACCACTGCTAAATTATCAGTTCTCTGAACTATGTCTCTTTCAGAATGATCACTTATATTTCAAGTGTAAAGCTACCTTTTATTTTAAAGACTACTTCAATAATAAACCAGACACAAGTACCTTAAGTTGTCTAGAAGCATTAACAAAATTACAATTATTACTATTTTTCCTCACTGATGCAATAACCATGCTACTAAATATACATATTTAATGAATGAAATACTGTCATGAATGACATAGTAAGAAAATGCAGAAAACCAGGCAACAGATTCTAACTGCACAGAGAGCCTCTTTTGTACAAGCTGAAGTGCCTAGCATTAATGACTACAGAAAAATAGCTTGAAGTGTCAGCCATAAGAACTCCAAACGGAGAGTAAAGGAATTGGTAGCATTTATTTTTCAATAAACAGGTCTGAAACAATGAATCATGTTTTTAAATGCTTAAGAGTCACTATTCAGTAGTTGTAGCCCTTTTTTTATGCTTTTGTGTAGACTTCTTTAATGATTTTAGAAACCTGGGGAAAAGATTAAATCAAATCGTATGCAACTTTCTGAAATTGGCACTCAATAAATACACTGTACACATATCCATCTACATGTTTACAGAGTAAAAGATCTCTCTATAGATAGTTTGGGGTTCCTGGCTTATTAGCTTCCTGCATGAAGAGCAAACATGCTGCTAGCAACAAAATTAATGACTGATGTGACTGAGGAAAGCCGAAAAAAAAATAAAAACAAATCTGTCCTGCTTAGGAGGAGGGAACAGGACTTAACAGAAGGAAAAATAGTAAAGCAGTTTAACTTCCTCACATAACTTGTACAACAGAGCATTCACCTAAGTTAAAGACAGAAGTGAAAAACTATTTGCATCCACTTCCTCTATACGGCTTTTGAATAAATGTATCAAAAAAAAAGTTTGCTAAGAGGTCCATACCTCTTAAAACTACAATCACTGTAAAGATTTGTGCTAATCCATTTCACATAGCTTAGATTTGCACCTTTACCCTGTGAGGTCCTTGTCATTGCCAGTTTCAAGACAATTCAAATACATAAAACTAATCATATGCACCAAGTCTTGAATTTATTCTGTATTAGGCAGTTTAACTGGTGCTTCTGTAGTCAATCACCTGGAAAGAGGCAGATTCGGACACTTCTCCCTCTCTAGAGAAAATCACAAAACTCCACAAAGAGGCACCTCAAAACCTGTATCTTTATGAGGAGCTAAGAATAACAGGAAGCTGGATAGATCCAAACCTAGGTGAATGACAGAAAGCTACTTTCCATACTACAAGTACTAAGAATAGACCATAGCTAGACTCTAAATTCTTGCTGCCAAAAGGGACAACTTCTTACAGCTACAAATTGTTTATAATTTATTGCTAGAAGCTTTAAATGATGCATCTACATTTTAAATAGTGACTGAGGACATGTTTAGAAATTTTAACTACTTGTATTAAGTAAACTTGATATCAAACATGACCAAGGTACTTTTGAAATCAATAGTTACTTATCTATAACTCTATCAGCCTCCCTAGAATTATCAAGCTCCATGCCTTGTCAACAGTGACAAAACATCAAAGATCTGACAGAAAAACATTTGCAAACTGTCAGAACAACAACAGTCAAAACAAGAAATCCTCAATGTTACAGCCTCTCCACAATAAGGAAAGGCTGCATTACAGCTTGACTAACACAGCCATTCTCTGGAGAGAATAAAAAAACCCAACACCACCAAAACAAAAACAAACAAACAAAAAACCAAACCAAAACAAACAAATAAAAAAACAACAAACCCCCCCCCCCAAATTAACTGATGTGAAAGTTGCATTTACGGAATAAAATATTTCAAGCTACACATGCAATAACTATCCTGACGTGGAAAGTTAATTCCATTCATCACACAACAGTGCCTTTATTTAAATTCCATGAGAATTAGGAAGAATTACTCCTCCCCCAAAAAAGAGCTCTCAATTTTCCATTTAAACATTATAACAGAATGACTGATAAGTAAATTAAAAAATTAAAAGGACTGACAAGTTCATGGAGTATTCTTCAATTTGTATTAAAATTACATATTGAGTCTCATGGATTCTTCCCTGAAAATGTAATATAGGCTTAGTTTCCACAAATGAAAAATAAAAACTGTCCTAGTAACTTCTAATATTTTTACTTAGACAGATCTTTGTAAGTTGGACTAGGCTGGGAACAAACGCCTACAACAAACAGAAAAATCTCCTTGGGCTAAGAAAAGGCTAGCTGCTGTGTTCACCAGAAAAGAAATTAAAGTCAAAAGTATGCGTACCAGGGAAACCTGAAACTGAACTACTAGTCTGAGGCTACAGAAACGTCGTAACACTTGAACAGAATAGAAGTAAGGTTCTCATCACAGAGTGGAATTTGCCTAATACCAAATCATTTAAAGAATGCACCTGTGAGGGTGGAAAGAAGCCAGGAAAGCACTTTCTGCTGAAAGCCACAGGAGTACAGCTAACTGCAAGCTAAGGTCATATCCCAGGAGAAACAAACAGACAGAAAGGTCAGTGGCAAAGCGTGGTATCGGCTGGGACTATTATTTGAATCAAATGCAGTGAAAGTTGTAAAACGTGAGGCCTGGAGAAAGTTATGTGGCACTCACTGGACTGAAGCCTAAGTGTAGTTAGAATAAAAATCTAACAGCCTTTTTTTTTATCCCCCACAATAGTGGTGTTTAGCATAATTCAAAATATTACAGAAATATTAACATTTTGGCAAGGCCTAGTCCTCAATGTATATTAAGGCAAAATCACTACAGGTGCTTCAGGAGGGTAAAGCAGCCTTAATCTATGGGGAAAAACAAAAAATGAAGAAAAGCTAATGCCCTCCCACAAAACCTGTAATAGAGTAGTCATTGAACCTAAGTGCTGTCTCTACATGACACCATAGCCATGGTAAGAAAAAAAGAGTGTCATCTCTAGAGAAAAAAACCCCAAACACGCATGTATGCAGCATGTCTAAAGAGAACGCTGTGAGGGTTAATTCTCTCTGGCACACTGTGGGGCTACTGCTGCTAAGTCATGAACTGTACTGAGTCCAAATATCACAAAGGAGCTGTACAAGTCACCTCTTGCACTGTCTAATGGGGCACTGCCAGCAAGGCAAAATTTGAGCTGGTATGTAGTGTTCTTTTATTTCATGAAGATACACTCCATCTACCATTTTCACCCGTTTTTGCAAAAGGATGAAAAGACGGTGCTATGCATTTGCTCAACAAAGCCTATCCCTAGCCAAGAGAATAATGATTAACTTTGCAATGTACAGTGATTAAATGCATATACATTTTTGGTATAGTAAAATATATCTGGTTGCATACAACTTGACTTTCAAACATGTGCAATTTATAATTACATAGCTTAAAATATAAAGTTCATCTGACAGATGACAGATTTTTATCATAAAGAAATAATAGCTTCATAAACAGTACTGCCCATGATGCACAGATTCTCTTAATGAAAACATGTACACAAGTCCTGTTGCTTCACAAGATGTAAAACAAGAACCAACATATTTCAAAAATCCTAACGGTAGATGATGACACCAAAAATTCCCTTTGAAAACGATCATGTCCTATACCTATGAGTGTATTAATTTACCTCTATATTTTCTGGTACTGCTAATAAGACAGTGGCAGCCAGTGATCCCGCAGAAGCTCCCGCAAAAGCTTTCACAACTTTCAGTAACTTCTTACCATGCCTGCAAAAAGCAGCTGCTGCCCCCAAGTGGTAAATACCCAGAAAACCACAAGCTGCAAATGACAGATTGATATGTCGCATTTTTGCTGTGGAAATAATGTTTCACAGTCAGAAAGAATATCAGTAAATTTTATCTTATAATATACATCTATTCTCTTGACACGGAACACACAATATACTATATCTACATAAGAAAAAGCAGTTTATTTTAGAATAAAAAATTTTGATCACCAAATACATCAAACAAGTAACAGTTATTTTAGCAACTCGAAAATATTACTTAGAACAAATCACTTTTTAATCAAGAAATAAATATGTATGTGTCAATATACAATGTAGCTGCACATTTGTATCTAATTTGTCAAATAAATAGAAAATAAAGTAGCTACACAAAAGTGATAGAAGAATGCTATTGGGAGAGCAACACTGCTAGCCACCTAGCGTAAAAATCAAATTAACTGGCTACTGTGTCATCCTATTCCCCTTACACATACACAGCCCTCTAATCCAATATAATTATTTAAGAAAGAATTTTCTTTCCTTCATCTTTGGAACTCATTTGCTTACTAGTATTAATCATTAATAGACACGTGATTATTTAAAGTACTATCTTCTTTAGAAAAGAAACACATACAGCATAAGGTTGCTACTACTAAAATAAGAAGGAATAAAAAAAAAAAAAATCAAACTAAAATACAAAGCACTAAATGAAAACACCCACAGACTCTGAAGGTGTCAAGGACAGAATTTAAAACTAACAAAAAATGTAAACAGGAAGTGTAAATTCAGATTGTTAGGGGAGGTTTATTGAAAAAATAAAACAGAAAGCTGTACACTTTGTTAGTTTTTCTGTTTCTGCAAATAACTACAATTATGAGGGTAAAATATTCCACAGGTTATATTATATACAAGATACTGTACAGATTACCAAACTATCGATTTAAAAATAAACTCCTAGTATATTTGGATACATCTCAACATGAACAGGACTGAAAAATACCAAACTGTTACGCTGAGGAATACATTTGATTTTTCTGGTTCATGAGATAGATTATTTCCAAAAGAAACCTACAGACACTGTAGTATCAGTAGTGATGAAGAGAGGCAAATGCACAACAAAAGCTTTTGGTTTTAAGTTGTCTCTTCAGCTTGGAAACGGGAAGATCAAGAAGAATGAGGATAACAAAGAGCTTTCAAAACCACTAGTTAAGAAGACATGCTAAACTCAACTGATTTACCCATAACATCATCAAAATCAGACCATAAATGGGTCTAAGCAGGTTTCCATTTTCCTTAACAGACAAAAAAAAAAAAGAAAGAAAATAAACGAAAAAAAAGAAAGAAAAAGAAGAAGAGCATATGTCAGTGCATTAGTCATTCTGCTAAAACACTACATTATCATAAGGTAGTTTATCAACTGTGTTTTACTCCCTGTACACTGTAAACACTGGCATATCAACTTCATAGAATCATAGAATACCAAGTTGGAAGGGATGTCAAGGATCATCTAGTCCAGCCTTTCAAGGTAAAAATATATAGTTTAAATGAGATGGCTCAGCACCTTGTCAAGCTGAGTCTTAAAACTGTCCAATGTAGAAGAACCCAACACTTTCCTTGTAGGTAGGAATACCTGCAATTGATATCCAACATATTTGTACTGTCAGAAAGTATTTGAGGTTGGCTCTTGCTGTAACAAGACGAGAAAAAGGCATTTGCAATGAAGCAAATGATAAATCATGTTATTACTTCTAAAAAGAAAAATCACTGTACTGCATAGAAGATAATAAAAAATGTTTACTCTAGATTTTACTGGAAAACAACAAACACAACTCTACTTCGAAGATTTTTGTTCTCTTTTTAGTAGAGTGAAAGAAACAGACTTTGAAGTATGATGCCATGATGTGCTTCATTTCAGGCTAGTTATAAACTCTAGGGAGTTGGTTTAACCAACTGCCGCAGCTGTTTCCGTGCCCTGTACAAATTAGGAGCAAAGATGTACTTGCATCACGGGCCTCTTACAGAAAGGTGAAGATGGTTAAAGCAACTGCATCATTAGCTATGAAGAAAAGCAAGTATGGAAGAATTAACTCCTATTTTTGTCCAAAAGAGATTTCAGGCTCAAGACACTACTAACATGAAACATTATATGAAATAAGGACCATGTTTATGTAGTTGATTGCTCAGAAAATAAACAAGCAAAGTTAAGAAACAGTAAGAATTACATCTAAGGGACCTATGAGATGTCACCAAGAAACACAAATGTAAGATAATAATGTTATGTAAATACAAACAAGCGTATGTATTCTTGTGTACATGTATATACACATTTTCAAAAACTTCTACAAGGCTTGTTTACAAAGGATTCTAAAAGGCATCTCTCCCTGCTGGAAAATATTTACAAGTTCACGAATTAAAAAAACAAAACAAAACAAAAAAACAGATGAAAATTTTTTAAAGTATCTAAAACATAGTTACAGCAAGAAAGTTTACGTTACAAGATCTTTTTTAAAAAGAAAAAAAATCCCTACAAATGTAGAAGACAATCAGACTTCACTGTGTAAAATACTGGCTGGTACACTTTCTCTAAAGTGAGAACAGAAAAGGAGGTTATATGATCCAATGATTTGAATCTCAGATCAAAAACTGCTGACAATACACTGACTAAAGTCAGAATGTCCATGCCTTCTTTTACAAAGCTCATGAGGAAACTTTATTTTCTCATACGAGCTTTAGTCCTATCCAATTATCAGTTATTGTGGGCACTACTGTTCTTTTGAGTGGATACATGGCATTCACTTTTTGTTGAGCGTTAATTTCTTAACACTTAGATCTCATACTGCTCCTCCCCTTTCTTCATTTCCCTACCCAAGAGACAGAAAGATCCGACTATTGAATGAGTACTGACATCAGTTTCTTGACTGATTTGGTGAGAGATGAACATGCAAAAACAAAAAAGAACACTACAATTTCGAGCCAAGTAATACTTTTAAAGAATGCTGCTAGTATCATACTCTGTTAAGAGTAGACTAATTTCAAGTCCAAAAAACTGAAATGATAAAAAGGATGAATGCAACACAAACAGTAGTTAAAATTAAATTGATTTTTTTTTTTTGTACGAGGTACTTGATCCACTGAATTAGTATGACATGCAACATAGTGCTGTTTTATAAATTCCCCAAGAGAACTTCAAATCATGTATTATGTATTTGCCACATATACATGAAATGTAAAAACACTACAGTACAAATCTTAATTGGCTGATGACTTTCATGTTCAAATGACAGATCCAGTGCTTACATCTAGCTGTGTGACTGAGGGATGGGCTTTGCATATACATGTAACAATCCTACAACTGAGTAGATCATGAGGAAAAATAAAAAATATCATTGAATCATAGAATTATTTAGTTCTCTTGTCCAACCTTCTTCTGCTTAAAACCAGGTCAGCTATCAGATCAAATCAGGTTGCTCAGGGCTTTCCCCAGTTGTTAAATTTAAAAATCATGTACTGTTTAGCTCCTAAGTGATAACTAGTAGCTGTTGCTGGGTAAAACAATCAGGTCATTCAGGTCATCTTTCATTTGTCCAGAATAATAAAATCAGTAGAGTATTGCAAATAATCAGCATCAGAGAGAAGAAACAACAGAACATTAACATCTTCATTCAGCACTATGCATCTACCTGAGGGGAGGTTCTGTACAATGAATTGAAGGCCTCTCCCAACATGTATCTAAGAAAGCACTTAACCCACAAAGCTGATAGAGATGAGTAAGAATCATGGTTCTATATGGAACTATCTGCTTGTTGTCCTTTCACCTTGCAAAGAAATCTCTGAGTAAGAGGAAAAATATAAGAAAACATTCATTAGATGAATGTCTTGTAAAATCAGAAAAAGCAGGAAATAGGAGACCAAGGTACTCACTTCTATGAGAATATAATCTTTCCTATTTCTTTTGATTATTGCAAATACATCCTGGTAACACTTGACTTGCAAGTTATAAGGGCGTATTTCAGAGACAGTATGATTCAAAAATGTCTTATGCTTTGATGATCTGGCAGATCACTACTCTTTTAATCAAAAATAGTAGGGTTGGAACAACTCCCAAGAGGACACACAGAGAAATTTAATTAAGTTCACAGTATCACTATTACCTGCCAATTTCTTATGGAGTACCAGAAATACGAGCATAGTCACATCTGGACATAGACCATTTTTTCATCTGCCTGAGCAAACAGCATAAATGTTGCTATCTTAGAAATGGTATGAAACATCTGTTCCACAAGACTTCGTAACAAATAGTCTTAGAAGATTTAACATTAAGTTCTGATCATTGAAGATACTACCTATTAACTCAAAGCTACCATACTGGCATGTTTGAAGAAAAAAATTCAGTGAACCTTAAAAGATGCATAAGTACATTTCAGCTGGATGGTGCACCTGCTGTAGAGATACAATGTAAATAGGACATAGCAAATGCTTTTGCCCATTTTTCAGAAACATTGTCATCTTACATGACTGGCAAATTCCAAAATATAAAGATTATAACTGGCTAAGGAGATAGGTATCCTGTTGTCTACAGGAACAAACAGAAGCATAAGAAAAGAGAAGCACAAAAAGAAGCTAGAAAGACACTGGGGCTGCTCAATCTCATTATAGATCATGTGGGAGCATTCAGGAATAAACATAAACCTAAGAGTTCTATTTAAATGATTCCTGTATGTAAAAAAAATAAAAAATTAATGGTGATTAAAAATATACTGAGGGGGTAGGGGGCATTTCTGTCTAACCAGCATTATCTCATCATTTGTAATGCAAGCCTAGAAGAGAATGTATACAAGGAGACAAGCCTGTATAGCAGAATTATGCCACAGTACAATATAGCTTTTTAAGGATAGGTGCAGTCTTCCTAATTGTCATGCACAAGAAATAGCACAGCAGTTTCTCATGCTGCTGTTTCCTGAACAAAATAATTATATAAACAGTATGATCTCCTGCCTTAACCAGTCATAACTACCCCCTTGTCATACCATTTGTAAACAAATGCTGATAATGCCCAGAGCAACCAACTAAAAAATTCTTTACAAACAGAAATTAAATATACATAGAATGTGAATGACCAAGCACCCTGAAGCACAGGAGCTAAAATGTATGATGCATAACAGTGCATTTGAGGATTAGTTATTAGCTGGGAATGACAAAACAAGCAAAGTTATGGAAAGAACTATTTAGCTAGGCAGTGTTGCTAAAATAAAAGTCGTAATTGTAACTGCTAATTTACCCGAACCAGAAATCACTACACACATTGGAATGTTTGGTTTTTTTCACATTTGTAGCTGAAAAAAAGCAGCTCACTAGCATCACAGACCATTTATAGCCTTCAGTAAATAATCAAGAAATTGATTCTCCCAATCAAAAATAGGCTCACACAAAACAATAACCCATTCAAGACTGTACACTGCTTAAGAGACACCACAGTTGCTAGCAAGAGAACTGAAAAATTAAGTTTTGCACCTATCCAGTCACATAGAATAAGCACTGCCAGAGTCTGAGGAAGTTGAAAAAAAAATAAAATTAAAATAATAATAATAAAAAATATTCAGTATGGAATCCAATCATGTATTAAGAAATTTAGGAAACTTATATGAGTCTTTGCAAACTATAAAAATTGTGTATAATTCCCTTAAAATTTAAAAATAAACACATTGCATGATAGAAAACTTTCAAATTAAGAGTTTAGACCATTTTGCTCATTTACAGAAGATGTCTAGAGAGGACAGGGAAGGCTGACTTTGTACAAAGAGGGTGGCAAAAGGTACAATACCTTCTAATGAATGTTGGCTTCCATCACATATTCCACCAGGTCTTTTTCCATCAGCTATTTTAGTTTTCTCTGCACTAGTAGCCATTCTTGTATCTACTACTGATCGTTTATCATTTACCGTAGAAACCTACAAACATACAAGGCAATTATGACTATTAAAAAGAGAAACAACAGGCAAATATAAGATGAACATTACTTGTCTTTAAATAGACGAAAAAAGTCAATTACAATAGTTGTAAAAACATCTAGATGAATTTCTGAATTGTTTAGCCTCCACTAAACTAAACCACAATGTTCCACGATTTATAGATGCAGCAATTTATATTTCAAAGATGAACTCAATTAGATATCTAGAAAAAGAAAAAAATATTGCCATCTGAAACTGTCAGTGCCCAAGATTAGTTTAATTTTGTATCGTTTCCCATTATTTTTGTTTATATCCACAGATTTTTCTTATAATCAAACTCTTACGTTTTTTCATCCTCCCTTACTGATCTAGTAAAAATTGGCTCTTTTTCCCCCCTACTTTGTGCAATATTGCATTAGTAAAAAAATTTCCAGAGGACTCTGGCGCTATTCTTCACTAAATGGCTGTCACGTTAACTAGTATAGTAAGCCTGTCAGCTATTACACAGTATTGTCTTAAGTATAATTTGAAAAAAAAAAAAATATTGTTTCTCACAACTTAGAACTACCAGATACAAGAAGTTCACTTGAAAACACTGGATCTCCTGCAACTTCTTGCTGCCTGCCACTTACCTAGACATACTAACAGTATCCTCCGTTCATCAAAAAGGCTGCATGATCAAAAGCTTAGCTCTGTAGATTCCAAAAGAAATTATATTATCACTGTATTGATGCACATCAAAAATACTTACCTGGAATTTAACTCTGTTACGTGGCACTGTTATGGTGCAATAGTTTAAAACTCCAATCCACAACTGTTGAGTTTTTGGTAACATGCAACTAGAGAGTCTGCCTTCTTTCAACTGTAACAGCAGTGTTTGAGCCCTGCAAAGACTTTTAGGAGTCCACATTTTCTTAAAAGTGACACCTGGATCCAGACGATGTAGTAACCAAACCGACACCCTCCGAAGATGTTTTACCATGGAGTTACAAAGGAAGTATTAGTAGATGAGCTTCGACAGCACAAAAGTATGCAGAAGAAACTCTCCCTCTTCTAAACATAAGCTGTTTAAAAACATAGAGGAAAAAAAAAATAGTTGAAAGGTAGTTGCATGTGAAGGCACTGATACTGTAGCATAATTCTCTTGCAGTCCTCACAACTCTCTCACTTAAAACACAAGTGCATTGCCAGTTGATCCGCTTGACAAACAGGCAGAACTTTTGTTCAGTAGCTACTATCCCTCTCACCAGCCTCCATCTGGCACTGTGCTGTTCACCACTAACCATAAAGTTGGCTGTTCATTTCAGAAACAGGAAGGATTGAAATCATTAATAAGGCAAAGAACAAACAAACTGTCCCTTATAATCAACAATAACACTATTCCTTCTACCTCAGCTGGAAAACGTGCAAGGAGTGTTCCAGTAACTTCAAACAAATTGTTCACAACCATGAAGCTCTGATATCAAGATCCCAGTAAGAAAAACTTCAGCTGGTATAAGGCGAGCCTTGTAATCGTCTAGACAGGATTTTTAAGCAGGCCGCGACCCCTTAAAATTCAAGCTCAACACCGCCCCCCTTGCCCCCCTTAATTTCTCCCCTTTTCTCTCCGAGCAGGCTCCTGCCTCAGACCCACCGCGGGGCGGGAGCGTGTGTGTCTAACGCGGCCGTCGCAACACAGCGGGGGCACCCGACCCCTTTCGGCTCCTTAGGCGCGACTCGGGCGGCGGCGGAACGGCCCCACCTCCCTTGTTGACGGCCACGGAGACAACTCCGGCAGGGGAAGCTGCGGCGGCCGCCGACAGTTCGGGCCCGCCTCGGTCGCCGGGAAGGGGTGTTGGGAGGTGTGGGG
>VWZK01010607.1:0-16859 GCA_013396935.1 Baryphthengus martii
GCTGCAGACCAGGAGTTGGGCCAGGCTGTTTTCTCATCTGTTTTGAAATGTAGACCTCAAAGTGAAAGAAATGTTCTAGCAAATTTGTTCTGAAGCTGGAAAAGAAAACTTCCCTTTTCCCACGTGCTTTACATTTTGTTAGTTGTGCAACCTCAACTTTTCATCCCGATTCTGATTTTTTATTTTTTTTTCAAAATCTAGCACTTCTCTGGAGCAGAATTCCTGTTTTCACACAGGCATTTCCATTGGTTTTTGTGGGAAAACTCACGTAGATAAACAGCTTACAGGGTGCTGGGGAAATCACAGCCACAAATTTTGTAATACATTCAAAGCATCCTGTCAACGTGTGGGTAATAAATTCTAGATATAATAAAATTGTTCATCATTTTTGGCGGGAAACAAACAGAGCCCGTGTTTCCCCCAGTGATTTACAAGGGCTGTAATTTCTGAAGGGTCTATAATAACTTTCCAATTTAAAATTATTTAAACTACTTCCCTGAACAAGTGGTGATGCTTTTGCTGGCCATACTGTTCCCTAATTAAATATTTACTATCCTGCTGTATCTGGTGGCTGAACCAGGAACCGGGAAGTGCTGATGCGCTCAGCTCTGAACCAGCGCATCCCCCGACCCTGACCTTGCTGGCCTGACCCTCTGCCTCCCACACCCTCGCTCTGCTCTGGCCGCTCTCACCACAGTCCTTTCATCCAGAAAGCACCTCTGGCTTCCATGGATTTTGTTGCCAAAAATCTCTTTGATAGGTGAAAACATCCATCTTTGAAGTTTGCCAGAGAGACGGGCTTCCCCTTGCTCTGCAGTTCGCTGCACCAGCCTCTGTCTCCGTGGGCAAACTGAGGGTGTTGGTTGCCAGGCGGCCACAGATGAGCCCGAGAGTGCCCAGGGGGAGAAGAAGTCCCCAGCATCCTGGCTGGGGCAGCACTGGGGGGGGCAGCAGGGCCAGGGCAGGGATCGTCCCCCTGCACTGGGCACTGGGGAGGCTGCCCCTCAAATCCTGGGGTCAGTTTTGGGCCCCTCCCTCCCAGAAGGAGCTGGAGGGGCTGGAGCGTGGCCAGAGAAGGGCAACGGAGCTGGGGAAGGGTCTGGAGCAGGAGTGTGGGGAGGAGCGGCTGAGGGAGCTGGGCTTGTTCAGCCTGGAGCAAAGGAGGCTCAGGGGAGACCTTCTGGCTCTCCACAACTCCCTGACATTCAGGAGGGTGGAGCTGGGGGGGGTCGGCTCTTATCCCAAGGAACAAGGGACAGGAGAAGAGAAACTGGCCTCAAGGTGCCCCGGGGAGGTTTAGGTTGGATGGCTGAACTCAATGATCTGAAAGATCTTTTCCAACCCAAACGATTCTTTGATTCAACACAAAACTTCTAGGCAAACATTTCTGTCCCTTCCAGTTTGGACCCTAAACCAAATGGGTGAGAACTCGATCTCGAGAGGCTCCTCCTGCCAGCAAAGCAGTTGGAGTGAAGATGGCATCTGCTCCAGACAAAAGACTGGACTTTTGTCCCTCTTCCTCTCAAAATAAAATTCCTTTTGTTGAGAAAGTTGGCAGCTCAGGCTCTGGCCTACCTTTCAGTTCAGCTCAAATACAGCTAATCTAGCAAAACAGGCTCATCCCTTTAGGAGAGCCTCACTCAGAGGTGGATGGGGGTTGACACCGCTGTCGGGTGGCAGCGGCAGCAGGAGCACAGCAGCGCTCCCAGGGTCCAGACGGCTGTACTTACCTGGAGCTGGAGGCTTTGAAAACACAGAAAAAAGGCCAACGTTGCTGTTTAACGCTGGAAACGCACACCACGCTGGGGGGCTGCAGGTTCTCATGTTGCTTCTGCACACAAAGGAGGAAATTTAGGGGCTGAACTACTGCAGTGGGACCCCCACCCTTGTGTTCCTCCCCGTGGGCACCCAGAGAAGCCCTGAACCCCAGACACTCATGTCCCCGGCACCCATAAAATCTCCCAGCTCCAGAAGAGGAGCTTTCTGGTATTGCCTGGTTTGCAGAAATCCCAGAATCCCAGCCTGGTGGGGACTGGAAGGTCCCTCTGGAGCTCCTCTGGTGCCACCCCCCTGCTCCAGCAGGGTCACCCAGAGCAGGGGGCCCAGCAGCGCAGGGTCCAGGTGCCTTTGGAATCTCTCCAGAGAAGGAGACTCCCCAAGCTCTCTGGGCAGCCTGGGCCAGGCTCCAACCCCCTCCCACCAAAGAAGTTGCTCCTCTTGCTCTGAGGGAACCTCCTGGGTTCCAGCTGGTGCTCAGTGCCCCTTGTCCCTTGTTTCTTCCTTGAAATCTATCACTCCCTATTCCCTCAAATGGAAAAACTCAAAAGCAAACAAAAAGCCAACAAAAACCACCCCAACAACTAAACCCATCCCCAAAGCTCCCAATAAAACAAAGAAACTCTTTTTAGTGAAGTGTCTCATTCCAGCTCCTCAGTTTCCTCTTGTTTAAGGGCGAGACTCTCACGACGCATCTTACAGAACACAGCCCAGCTCGTCATGCTGGATTATCAGCCAAAGCGCGGAGGGTTTGTCTCTGCACAGATTTTTGTACCAATACAACCGACTCCGTTTGTTTGGAAACAAACAGAGTCAGTTCAGAAAACGTGCTGGTACCAGTGTTAATTATATTAGTACAAACTTATTGACACGCTTCCTGAAATCACTGAACTCCGGCGCTGAAACGAGTGCAGAATTGCGCTTAAACCGGCTCTAAATTTGACAAACATATGCCTGACATTTTTCAAGTGCTTGGAAAGAGTCTGTTTCAAATGAACCCCTCGGAGATCTCAAATCTAAATTAGGAACCGGAGATAACAGGAACACAGCGATGCCACGAAGCTGCAGAAATCACGCTCGGGCCTCCACCCTGACAATTTGCCGATACTCGGAATTTCTTGCAGCTCTTGTTGCCTCTTTGGTGTTAACGAAGAGTTCTCTGTTGATAAACAGAAGAATTTAAGGAACAACTGGTGTCTAGAAGCTCCTAGGAAATGGGTGTAGTGGGACACGGAGGGAGTTCGCAGGTAGCCAGGCAGCCTCAGCAGCCCTTGCATCTCTGCCAGACTCTCCCCTGGAATGTTCTACTCAATCATAATGGTTGGATTCAATGATCTTAAAGGTCTTTTTCAACCTAAAGGATTCCAGGATTAGAATCAATTTTCTTTTTTCTACCCCTGCTTCTTGACTATGCTGGTGACTGCTGCAAACCAAGCTGCCCATGTCCCTGAGATCCTGACCAAAGGAACAATGGTACAAAATACACTCTTGGAGAGCCTGCTCCGGCCAAAAGAAAAGCAACAGATAAAAAGGTGGAAGAATGGAGTAGTGGTTCCATAAAGTGGAATTGTGGACAAAAGGGCCAATGGTCTCCTGAGGGGCATGAAGAAGAGTGTGGACAGAAGGGTGAGGGAGGTTCTCCTGCCCCTCTGTTCTGCCCCAGGGAGACCACCTCTGGAGTGTTGGGGCCAGTGCTGGGGTCCTCAGCTCAAGAGGGACAGGGAAATACCTGAGAGAGTCCAGTGGAGGCTGGGAAGCTGCTGAGGGGCCTGGAGCATCTGTGTGGCCAGGAAAGGCTGAGAGCCCCGGGGCTGTTCAGCTGCAGAAGAGCAGCCCCAGAGGGGAGCTGAGCAAGGCTGAGCAAGAGCTCAAGGGCCCCCGGGGGGCAAGAGGCTGGGGCCAGACTCTGCTCAGGGGTGCCCAGCACCAGGACAAGGGGCACCGCGCACCAACTGGAACCCAGGAGGTTCCCTGGCAGCAGGAGGAGCAACTTGTTTGGTGGGAGGGGGTTGGAGCCTGGCCCAGGCTGCCCAGAGAGCTTGGGGAGTCTCCTTCTCCGGAGAGAGTCCAAAGGTGCCTGGACCCTGCGCTGCTGGGCCCCCTGCTCTGGGTGACCCTGCTGGAGCAGGGAGGTGGCAGCAGGTGAGCTCCAGAGGGACCTTCCAGTCCCCACCACACTGGGATTCTGGGATTCTCTGAAAGTGTGACAGAAGAGAGAAATGATTCTGTGATACGCGCCCCACTGGTGGGTTTCGTGCAATTGAGAAACTCCACTGAGAAAAAAAATATGAGTATTGAAAAAATCTCAAACCATCATCAACTTTCTGTCCATTAGTCAGACAAAAATAACCCCCACGGGGGGACGAACGCCTCCCGGTCAGCAGGGCTGGCTCCATTAGAGAAGCCCTCGTGATGGATCTGTCAATACCAGCCGGGCGAGCGACGGCCCCGCGCTGGGGAAAAGGCAGCGCTGAAGGCATCTAAGATGCTCTGGAGCCACCACAGAAGGTCTGTGACAGAGAAAAGTCACTGTAGACATCCTCAGCTTCTCTCCTTGCTGACCTACAGCACCTCCCAGCCAGGGGCAGCTGGGGCATCCCCAAACGGGAATTTGTTGCGTGAAGTTCCTCAATTAATAATAATTATTAAAAATATCAAAAAAGAAGCACGTTCTTCTGACATCAGTCCCTGCCTCAGTGTCACTGGGTCTAGATCTACGGTCAATCTTCACACAAGCCCAGGATGGGTTTTAAATGTGGATGTGCTCTGAGAACTCCTGAATAATTTACTTTTTTAATGCTGGTACCTTCAGGAATGAGGGTCTTAAACACCTGGAAGCCTCTGGACAACACAAACAGCCTATGGAACAGGCACCACAGCTCCTGGGAAAGTCTGCTCAAAGAAAACACTCCAAACCAACTCATTTAGGGGAAAGAATGAAAAAGTTCTTTTGTTTTGTTGTTCGTTTGGTTTTTTTTCCAGGTTGTGCATTTTCTTTACATCCCCTAAACCCAAGTGTAACCAGTTACCTTTTGCTTAAAAAGGGGAAAAAGCCCCGAACACCACACTGTTCCTGCCGGCTGAGATCTTGCACTGGATGCTGAGGTTCTCTCTCCCATGGGGTACGTGTAGTCAGACTCTCAGAGAGGTGGTAGCAAAATTTACCCTGCAAAGGAAATTGCTTTACTACAGGTGGCTTAAAATGATCTGGTTTCTATTTATGTTCATTAACTCAAATACCTGGGGAGAAGTAACGTCGGCTGAGGCTTCAGTTCCTCACCTATTTCAAACAAGGGTTTCCAAAGCTGGCAGCCTCCCTACCTCTGGGTTAGCCAGTCTCCCAATGCATAAAAAAATACAATTTCTGAAAAGATAAATAGGATTTCTTTTTCATCTGTTTTTTTAGGCACCAAGGAAAATATTTAAAAAAAAAAAAAAAAGACATTACAAACCACTTCTCCCCCTTCCCTTATGTGCTACGAGCAGCTTTTTGAGAAACACCCATAGAAATAATAGATCACAAAGGAATGAGGGACTTGGAAATAATGGAAACCATGAAGAAAAAGGTTTTAGAAGGAATGAAAAAAAATTAAAATAAATAAAAGCAGAAGTTTTCTACTCACCTGATTTCCCAGCCACGAGTTGTCATCGTTCCCCAACCTGCCCCCCCACCCCCAGCTCTAAGGTCTGCATCTTAACCAGCTCAAAGCTATTAAATAGTCAGAGAATTAGCTTTGGACCCATGTGTATATTACAACATCTGAAGGGAAATTAGGCAAATAATCACTTTTTATTCAGAAGCCTAACTCAATTTTAATATTAGAAGAAGTACTACTTACTTCCAGTCCCACCAGTTTTCCCAGAATCTCCACCCCATTAAACTTGCTCGGCAAGATACTGACTGACAAGACATTTCCCCAATGAAATGCAAGTGAAGACTCACTCGGAGCGTTCGTTCCTGGGAGCGTTCCTGGGAGCGTTCCGCAGCCTGCTCAGGAATCCAGGAGCTGATGAACGTTTCCCGAGTTATGACACACGCCTGAGCTATACTGGTAACCCCTCTGGGGCACGTGGGGCTGCAAAGTCACAGCTGGAGGACTCTTCATGTTCCTCAGAGATTGCTCAATCCCTCTGTCCTGTCTTTCTGATCTCGTTTGAGTGCCGGGGCAACTCGGCTCCTGCCGCGCTCAAAGCTTCTGCAGCGAGGATCTGCCAGGGATCAGTACCAGCAGAGCAGGAACCTTTGTATATGGGCATTCTAAATATTACCTGGGGATTTTCTAATGATTAGTACCAAATAGCCAAGCTGCTGCTTTCTGGTGAGGAACAACACGTCTGCAAATCGTGGGGCGCTCACCGAATCCCAACGGGGCGACCAGCGGTTTTCTGGAGACGTGATCGACTGTCTCTAAATCTGAGGGTTCCCCTTCTCGGTCAGGACTCATGTCAGCTGCAAGGGGGGCGTCTGACAAAAAAGAAAGGATTAGGCCACGAGAAGAGGTGGCCAGGACTGAGTAGAGGAGATGAACAGAGGCACCAATAGCGGTATGAATCTCATCAAGACTTAAGGGGAGTTTGTGCCCACACTTCTTAATTAAAACACTCACTGAGCATAACAGACGGGATTCAGTAACGGGACTGCTCGGCAGGAGTCTAAGAGACACCTCTAAAAAAAAAAATAAAACTAAACCAAACGAAGAAAGGGAAAGCACGCTCTCTGTAGGTACTTCTCTGCTCCTGTCCCTCCTTTATTGTGGACCTTTCTGGGCCACCTTCAGTAAATGAGGCATTGGAATCTCTCCAGGTAACCCCACGGAGTAAGAAACCCAAGGTGACGTGTTTGTATCATCACACCACCCTTGCACTGATACTTCTCCTGGTGCTAGAACTTCCCTTTGGTCACCTGTATGCACAGATGTGTCTTCAAATGTGTAGGAGCAGAGTGTTTCAAAAATTCTCTATTTTCAGAAGCCAATCCTGGAAGTCTACCTGTTTCGAGTACAAGCACAAGCTCTCATAGGTGGTTTCTGATGCCTGTAGTAAGATAAAACCAACTGAATTCTTTTTTGGGTCTGTTTTTACACAAATGGAGTTTCGAATGCCGGACCGACCTGTGGAACAGCCTCCGAAAACAACCAGGGCTGCCATAGATTTTCCACAGACAGAAACAAGATTTGAAAATGCAACTCTACGTGTTTTGCCCACAACGCAGCAATTTCTAGAACTCTCAATTACCAGAAGGGCCACAGAAACGCTCTGAGGGCTGGAACCCTCTGCTGGGAGGCCAGGCTGGCAGAGTTGGGCTTGTGCAGCCTGGAGAAGAGAAGGCTCCAGGGAGACCTTCTGGGGGTCTGTCAGGGCTTCCAGGGGCCTGTCAGAAAGATGGGGACAGACTTTGGAGCAGGGCCTGGTGGGACAGGACAAGGGGGGGTGGGTTGCAACTAAAAGAGGGAGGTTTAGACTGGAGAGAAGGGAGAAATTGTTGGTGCTGAGGGTGGTGAGAGCCTGGCCCAGGCTGCCCCGAGAGGTGGTGGCTGCCCCATCCCTGGCCCCATTGCAGGGGAGGTTGGATGGGGCTCTGAGCAACCTGCTCCAGTTGCAGATGTCCCTGCTCCCTGCAGGGGGGTTGCACCAGATGACCTGTAAAGGTCCCTTCCCACCCAAACCAATCTGAGATTCTAACCTAAAACATCAGTAAACCACAAAGACCATTTCTGATGGTTTCCCCCTCCAGAGGCCAAGATCGGAGAGCCAGTATTTAAGGCACAACGACAGGCAGTACGTTTTTAAGACTGCTATAAAGACAGCAGAAGTAAACGTAAGAAAATAAACAAGGTTGTTTCCTTTTGTACTTTCAAGAGAGAAGCTATTCATGAAATCCAGAGGAAAGGAGCAGAAAGTATTTTATTCCTCCTCTCACAGGGCTTTTAAATATACACAACATATCGCAAAGCTCTGGGAATTTTCAAGACGAATAACGCAGCACGCGAGCAGTAAAAACACTGGGAGCCCCCGCCTGTTTATTTCCCCAGCTCATCTCCAAACACAAAGATTCCTCTTTCAGCACAAAGACCCGTGCTTTGAGCTGCCCCCGGCAGACCCAGAGCCCGCCGAGGCGCTCGGGATGGCTACGGGCGGAAAAGCCTGACCCCACAAGAAAGTGGAATTGTCACGACTTTATTTCGGCGTCGCACGCTCAACGGGGCGTTTCGCACGCCTGACGACGCTGCAAGGTCAGCAAAGAACTTGGGATCCTGTCTGCACGACGCTGAGCTCCTGCGCAAGAGGGGGAACTGCGAATATTCCGTGAAGCTCGTTCCTCAAAGTGCTCTTTTTGTAGCGTTCTCTTTGCCCCAAAGCGCTTCCTTTACCCGAACGCAAACCTCACTTCACCGCACATGGGGATGTACAGGCACTATGAAGAGAAAGGAAATTATACAGCCCAGGCAGGTTGGTTGGTTGTTTTGAAGTGCAATCTTTTTATGCTTAGCAGCTGACAAATCCTTTTGGCCTATTCAATATTTCATATCCACCACTCAGTCCTTGGTTTTGCCTTTGTCGTATTTAGAAGAAAATAACGCGATGTTTTCCACTACTAGAAGAGTAGCACTGCTCAGCAGGGAGAACGATCCAGAGCAAGAAACCCTTCCTCTCTTCCTCAGACTCCACCCCCTCCCTGGGCAGCCTGTTCCAAGGCCTCACCACTTTTTCCATATGGGAATTGTTCCCGATACCCAGCCTAAACCTCCCCTGGTGCAACTTAAGGCCATGACCTCTCATCCTGTCACTGGTTACCTGGGAGAAGAGACCAACCCCCACCTCACTCCAACCTCCTTTTCCACAGAATAAAACGGGGTGCACACCAGGAAACTTCCCAACGCTTCCCGTCGCTCTGGAGGGCTGGGAAGGAGACAATCCCATCATCATTTCTATAAACCTCCACAATTAAAGTGAGATCTTTTGTCGGGCTCACAGAACTCAGCTGCATCCATTGAATCGCTCTGATTGAACTAATTGAATTTCAATTGCTCCAGTCTGGGTTTGAAGGGTTTTGTCCGACATTCAAAAGGCTGAAGATGTCCTTTAGAAAAGGAAGCGTGCGAGGGGAGGGACAACAAACGACTGGGCTGTTACCCAGAAAATAACGAACGTGTAACTTTTGTGTACCCGGCTCCAGCCATCAGCAGAGGCCTCCGGTCACCGCGCTGGGGCACAAAGCACTTCCCACGTTTTGGGGTCCTCCTTCCACAAAGGACGCTCACTCTGCAGAGCAATCAAACCAAGTCCTCCCTCACCTCTGCAGCTACTCCTGCGTCAGCAGGCACAGAATGGATTTAGTGGCAGCTTTGTAGGAGACAGAGCACGGACAGCTCTGGAGCAGCAGTGTGGGGAGGAGCGGCTGAGGGAGCTGGGCTTGTTCAGCCTGGAGCAAAGGAGGCTCAGGGGAGACCTTCTGGCTCTCCACAACTCCCTGAAATTCAGGAGCTTGGAGCCAGGGGAGGTCGGGCTCTGCTCCCAAGGAACCAGCACCAGGACAAGAGGAAGCGGCCTCAAGTTTCCCCAGGGGAGGCTGAGGTTGGAGCTGAGGAACAATTTCTTCCCCTCCCGGGTTGCACAGGCTGCCCAGAGAGGTTGCAGAGTCCCCTTCTCTGGAGAGATTCCAAACTCATCTGGACACAATCCTCAGCCCCCTGCACTAGGTGACCCTGCTGGAGCAAAGGGGTTGGACAAGATGATCTCCAGAGGTCCCTTCCAACGCCCACCATTCTGTGATTCCATAATCGAGTCTCCAATTTGTTAATTTAACTTTTCCATTTCTTGCTCTGTATCTTAAAAGGTAGCTGCATTTATTTTCCTAACGGGGCATAAAAAAGGGCAGAAGACATAGGAGACGCTTGCAGCGCGGGCTGCCTGCCTAAGGAGCACCAAGCTCTCTTGCCAGTCAGGATTTAGAAGATCCCATCTCTCTGGGTTCCCCACATCACCTACCTCAGCTCGGTTTACCCACCTAGAAAACGGGGGTGAGAATTCCTCCTACTTGGTCACCTCCTGGGTATCGCTCGTGGTTGTGAACGATTCTCTGAGTCTTCCTCGTTATCAGCCCCGTGGCTCAACGAGTTTTCCAACTGTTACAAGATTTGCCAAAATCCCGTCAGAGCGTGGGAGTTTCACGTCCCGTTGCCACCTGCGATTGACCTCAGAGTTTAACACTGGAATTACTTCAGGCAAAAGAAAAAAAAAAAAAAAAGTGATGGATGTACCGTGTTCCTTTACAACAGGCAGGAAAATTAACAAGGCACAAAGAAAAGCAGAGAAATGAAAGGATTATTAAACACCATTTGTTAACCTACTTTGGAGACTGTGAAGACCTAATTGGTGAGGAAAACCACTCCGGGGTGAGCTGGTCTCCTTTCACACCGGCTCCAACTGTAGCTTCGGATTTAGAACTACAGCTTGGTTTATTGCATTGGCTTTAAAAGATTTATTTAAAAAAACCAAACAAACCAAACAACACAACCCCTTTTCACTTCGTTTTCTGTACGGGAAAGAGGTTGGAAGATGGCACAGAAAAAGCACAAAACTACAGTTTTCAAGCTGGGGAGTTTTATCTTTAAATGAAACCCTGTCAAATAAAAGGTCTTCCAAAATCTAAAGTGGGCCCACAAGAAAGCTGGGGAGGGACTTTTTAGAGGCTTGCAATGGCAGGACAAGGGGTAATGGCTTCAAACTGGGAGGAGGGAGATTTAGATTAGAAATTAGGAATGAATTCTTTACTCTGAGGGTGGTGAGACACTGGCACAGGTCACCCAGGGAAGCTCTGGATGCTCCATCCCTGCAAATGTTGAAGACCGGGCTGGATGAGGCTCTGAGCAGCCTGCTCGAAGGGGAGATGTCGGAACAAGATGATCTTTAATGTCCCTTCTAACCATTCTGGGATTCTATGACGCGACCCAAGTGAAGCCACAGGCAGGTGAGAGGCTGGGAGGAGCAAACCCAGCAGTTCTTTGGAGAGGAGAAGGAAGACTGACTAGAATCGGGAAGGCTGCGTGTGTATGTTTGCGTCGCCGATACTCAGAAGAGCCAGGAAGGAAGCCAAGTCTTCTCTTAATTAGGACAGAATAATTATTTCTGCTGCACAGATGAAATGTTATGATCTGCTAATGCAGATGTTGGGGCTAGGCAGTTAAAGAGCCTGCTCTGACTGTATAAACATCAGAGTTCCTCAGTTGCAGACCCATCTTGGACACCAGACGGAGGCACGACCTTCCAGGTGGAAGTTGCACTTAGTGAGTGCTACAAAAGTGAGGTCTGACCACACGGTAGGGAGAGAAAATGTTTTGTCCTTAGTATTTCAGAAGTTCCCCACTTCCTTGGATAAGTTTTTTCTCATTTGAACTAGTATTTATGTGCAGAGGAAGCCTGGACCTAGCAGAACATTCCTTATTCCTCACCCTCCTGAATTTTTCAAGAGCTCCTTGCTCCAAACTCCATTTTGGATCAAATCTGAAGTGTTCCCTTCAACATAACTGGAAATAAATATTAATAAATGTAAAGCCTGACCTGCAGATCGAGGAATGGCAAACAAAGTAGTAACCCAGTGAGAAGCTGAAAAGGCCTGTTTATTACAATACTGAAATAAATTAATTTATTACTGAAATAAAACCTTCTGTAATGAAGTGCAAAAAATAGAAGGTAGTTATGTTTAAAGGCCGGGGTGTTTTCTTGCCTGAATTCAACAGGGTTACTCTTTATCCAAGTAATTCCATCCTTCTGAATCTCGGCCCTTTGACAATTAAATATAGAAAACCACAACCCCAAAAAATCTTACCACCAACTCCAGAATTTTAGCTCAGCCTAAACACCTCAGGAACTCCTGTGCAGCTCTGGGCTGGGTTTGAAGCCAAGCAGACACTGCTCCATCCATGGAGCCCGGTCTGAAGCCAGCCAGTGGAATAAGGCATCACCTTCCTGCTGCTCCCATCTTTATCCCTTACACCATGACCAGCAGAGCGGTGGATATGATGGATAGTTGTTGTTTTTTTTTTTTTGTACTGGCAGAGGTTACTACAGCAGCTGCACTGGTGGTGATGCCAGCAATGTCCCATGAATCACATTCCTCTCCAAGTCCCCTGCCCAAGAACTGTCCTCACCTTCATCTTCGCTACTTAAACCGTCAAGCCTCGAAAGCTCCCACATCACCGCAGCCGGTTTCGGACAATACGCTCTTTCTGTGGCCCGTGATTCGTGTTTTAGGTGTGAGAAAGCACCACACGCCCTTCTGAAGTACTTCTGCTAAATCAAAAGCTGTTCTGGAAAGGATCAAAACTACAAGGACGCTTCCTTTTTCCCCCTACTCCTGAAAAGAGCAGAGCTGGTGAAATACTCCCCAAAGTTTTCTTGAAGCCTCAGTGGAGCAGCAAGGCTGCGGCACCTTCAGCGACTCACAGGGCTGCTGTGCACCCAGCGTCGTGTTCTTGGTGCTTCCAGCTACTCAGACAAACTGCTGTAAAAACATACCACAAAATACCTTTCTGTGTATCCCCAGACACACCAATTTGAGCAGAATCTCTGAATATTCTATTCTAATTAGTCCTCCAAACGTCTCTTGTCATCTTCAGCAACAGCTACATCAGTTCTGTCAACTCTTTTCAATAAACTTCATTACATAGTTTCATTTTGACGTCAGCATTTGCTGGATTTTTCCACCTTAGGTTCAAAATACATTAAACACGTAATCTTAGTTTTGAATTCTGGTCTGTAACCTTCTTAAACTTTCTGTACTAAAAAACCTGACCTTTCTTCCCTACCTCTGATTTTGTGTTTCATTCTGCCAGACTTTAAAGGAATTTTACCAGGAGTTTTGCAAGAATCTCTAAAGCTCTTTTCCAGCTTCTATGTTGATCCACTTGCAGATTGATAACAGGCTACAAAATAAATAAATAAAAATGTTGATTTCCCACCCTCCCTCTTGTCACATGTCTAACAAGTGACTGTATTTTGATTCTCTACAAACTCCCCAGGAAGGCTGCACGGCCTGTTCATTTGACTTCAAAGTTTAGCTATTTCTTAAATTGAGGATTTTTTTCACTTTCATGTTACACACACATTCCCCCCCCCTCCAATTATCCTGAAGGTTTATCTAGCAATTAAGCTAATCCATAATATTTTTTGGCATACAATGTCTAATTCACGAGATTTTACAGAAGTTCTGATCATGAACAGGGCAGCTTGTAAAAGGAAGACCAAGAGCAATAAGAATGGCTGAATATTCAGCTACAAAATAAGTAATTCCTACCATAAGCCACTGGAACTAACGGAACAATTCTTTTTCATTTGTTAAATCCTGGCCAGTAAAATGAAGTATCAAAGCCGTAAAAAAAGAGCACTTATTTGCAGCAATGTCATCCTACCTTCAGAATAAAATGATTAATGCTTCAGGAAAGAAATACAAAGGAATCTGCCAGTTGCTGTGAGGATTCACCTGAATTGAGAGAACACCGAAGAATAAATTTGATCAATGTTCTTAAGCATTCTTTTCAGGAGAGGATAAAAAAAAAAAACATAAATCACCTGGTTTAAAAAATAATAATAAAAAAAACCCAACCAAACAAAAAAAAAATCCAAAACTCATCTAAACCCTGTCGTGAAAGCGCACTGACTACAACAACCATTTTTTGGTAGGAAATAAAAAAAATTTAAAAAAATGTATTTGACAAACAGAAACTTGCAGAAAAGGATCTGCATAAAACTATTTAAAAAATATTTAAATTATTTTAAAAACTGGTGTACAAGTTACAGCAGGTTTATGGGTGTATAGACAGATCAACTTACTCTTCTAGAGCAGCGAAATAGAAGCGTGAAAGGATCTCTTTCCTCATTTTGTTAATTATGAATTTCTAGGCTCCTCAGGTACACTTGATGTTGTGCAAATAAAAAGGGAAATAACATCCTACACTCAGCTGTGGGGATAAGAAAACCCCACTTCTGAGACACACCCGAAGTATTCACCTCTTCTAATGGGTTAACTTCAACCAGCTGCTTCCCATGCGACACCTCCCTTTAAATCACCTCCCTTCCTTCCTTGTCTGAGCTTCGCAGGTGAGTATCAGCCTCTCACTTTGGAAAACAGAATATTGTGACACAAACGTGGAGTATTTGCAAGCTATTAATGCCCAAACCAATGGGAATCGCTCCCAAGCCAGAGCAATTACACACCCGTCCCAGAAGCAAGCGCTGAAAAACAGACCGTTTTGAACTTGTCCAACTCCCTCCAAGGGCTGATGACATAAAAAGACCAAAACAAAACAAAAAAAAACCAAACATAAAATAACAGCAGCCAAGCCCCCTTCTGGATTTGGGCTTGCCCACTTCTACTGGGAGAGCTTTAAACAACTGCAGGACAGACAGAAGGCACCGCACCAAACATCCAAGCCTCTTAAAACGGCAGGAAGCTCCAGAGCTTCTTCATCCAATGCTTTCGAGTTCTTCTTTCTGGTTTTAAATTCTGCCTGGAGCGCTCCCCCGTTGATTTTAGGAGTCCCAAGGTTTAAATTTGGGTCGTCAGAAAATTTATATAGTTTCCCTTCGCTTGTTTTTGTCCCTTTTCCCTGGAATTCCTGGATACCAACAATCAATATTTCTAAATGCTACGCTGGAGGTGGGGAAGTTGAGCGCAAGAAGAGGGACAATTTCAGAACAGAATTTTCTCTTTCCAGTTCCCGTATCGCCACGGCCAGAAGCGACTGAAGAAGACGTTACACCAAAAGATGAAGGCCAGCATTGTCCAGATGCAGCGGGGACAAACAAGAAACCAGCAGATCTACAAAGGAGTATTATAAGCCACAACAACAACAACAACAAAAAAGTAAAACAGAACAAGCCTGATCAGCAGCTCATTGCAGCAAATGCTCCACTAGCCAGCAACGCGACAGGATTTCATACATGATGCATGTGCTTCATGTATAGGAGCCTTTCATGTGAAAGGTGTGTTCAGGGAAGGATGCAGTATTTATGTGTAAAAAAAAAAAAATGAAAGGAAGGAAAGAAACCATTCCTAACAAAATAGAAACTGCAGATGAAACCACCTCACTGGCCAAACTGCAGTTACATTAAATAGTTTTTAAAGCCAGGTCAGAAAATACCTGAGAAGCACTCATACAGAAGCACGCGAACAGCTCACTCAGGCTCCGCCAGAACTGAAGTTTCTGTAGCAACCGGGTTTAATATTCGAGATTTTGGGGCAGGATTCTGATCAGTTTCAACACACTGCCCCATATCTAGAATCTCCTCTTCAGGCAACTAACAGATTTCTTTGAGCAATGAAGAAATGTGATAAATATGCAAACTCTGAGCAAAAACCAAACACTAACGGCAGCGATTGCTCACACTACTAACCTCCTTCCTACTTGTGCTTTAAAAACTACAATATCCAGATGAGAACAGAGAGTATTTTCATCTTCCAAGGGGAGACTGACCAGGGATCCTACAGAGCAGTTTCCCACCATCTGTCAGTCCAGCGACCAGTCATTTTTGTTGCAGAGACGTTATTTACAATTTATTTACCGTTGTGACAGGATGTTTAGGTATCTGGCCAGTAGTTCTGCAAACTTCTCAAACCCCTGCGATACAAGCAGCGCCCACACGAACGGGGCAGAGAGGAAACCAGCAGCTTTAAACATTTAATTTTGGTTTTGAACTCTGGAAAAGTTTTCCCCCGTAGTTTGGAGGAGGGCTTTTTATACAACTTGATATAATTACAATACACAACACATTGTTTCTTCCAAGAAAACACAGGAAAAAGTATCTGCATTCTCAGAAACTTTAAAAAAAAAAATACTATGTTGGTTTAGTTAATACTTTTAGATACTTTGCTTCCATGATAAAAGTTCTTTTCCAAAGGTCTTCACCTGTGCCACGGAAACAAATTCCAGACCAAACCTTCTTCTGTGACGTCTCAGCCCAGGGGCCGCCTTGGTTCACACCTGTAAAGGGGAATTTAAAACAGAGCTAAAATAAAAAAGTCACCCTGATCCTGAAGCCCTAACCACTTTGTAAAGTTTGTATTGTAAAACTACCTGTAAAGTTGTTTATATTTTAAAACTACTGCAGTAACTTCTAAGCAGTGCCACAGAATAAAGAAAATGACTTGCCCACACCACAGACAAAATTGAAATCCAACAGTTCTAACGGCTAAATCATAACGAGGCTTTAAACCACCACAACAACATCAACCTGTAGCAGAACAAGTGACTCTGTACTACAAGTGACACTTTTTACCTTAAGCTGGATCCAGCTCGACCTTTCTCCCAGCTCCCACACTCTCCACAGAACTTGCGCTTAGTTGCCAAGAGCATTGGTTACGGTTTATCAGCAGGTAAAAGAAGTATCTCCATCTTGCCCTGCAAAACATTTTGATAAGACATACAGTTTTTCAGCAATTCTCATCTTTTTGTTGATACCGGATGTGAAACGTTTCAAACAACATTTTTACAGCCCTGTCGTTTTCAGCCACCCGAGGTGAACCCAAGGTTAACAAGTTCACCAAAACTCCAGCAACTCTACGCGAAGGGACAAGGAGGAACCTTGCTAAGCGAATGAAGCACATTTCACCTATCGTCTGCTAAAACAGTTGACTACATTTGAAAAAAAAACAAACCCAGTCACAAGTCCACAGCGACCAGCAAGCGCAGGGTTTCACCACGGTCAGAACGCTAGTGGATCCAATAGCTGCCGCAGATGGCAAGCCCTGCCAGGACACATCTGTCACCTCATTTCAGAAGTCTTCCTGGCAAGAGATACAGGAGAAGATCCCTCCTGTCGGCACCACAGGCCCTGCCCCACCACTTCACCCACCAACTGGGCAGGAGTTACAGCAAGAGCAAGGCTTCGAATGACACAGTCAGAGCAACCACGGACTATCCCTACGGAAGCTTTCCAGAGAAGGAACCGCCCGACCCGGGGTTTCTCTACACAACCAAAGCCTCCTCATCCTCCCTCCCTGCGCTCAGAGCCCTCAGCAGCCCCTTCACACGGCGCTGCCCAAGCACCACCCGCCCCCTACAAGCGGCGCCGACCCCTCCGCG
>VWZK01010612.1:466-17244 GCA_013396935.1 Baryphthengus martii
TCCCCTCATTTAAATCCTTGATGAAGATGTTAAACAGGACCGGCCCCAGTACTGAGCCCTGGGGAACACCACTAGTGACCAGACACCAACTAGATTGAACTCCATTTACCATGACTCTCTAGGCTCAGCCATCCAGCCAGTTTTTAACCCAGTGGAGAGTAAATCTGTGGAGGCCATGAGTCTCCAGCTTCTCTAGCAGGATGCTATGGGAGATTGTGTCAAATGCTTTACTGAAGTCCAGGTAGACAACATCCACCGCTTTTCCCTCATCCACTAGGCGAGTCACCTGGCCATAGAAGGAGATCAGGTTGGTCGAGCAGGGCGTGCCCTTCATGAACCCACGTTGGCTGGGCCTGATTCCCTGGTTGTCCTAAACTTGCCGTGTGAGCACACCCAAGATGAGCTGCTCCATAACCTTCCCTGGCACCGAGATCAAGCTGACAGGCCTGTAGTTCCCCAGATCCTCCTTCTGGCCATTCTTGAAGATGGGCATCACATTGGCAAGCTTCCAGTCCTTCGGGACCTCTCCTGTTAACCAGGACCGCAGATAAATGATGGAGAGAGGCTTGGTAAGCTCCTCCACCAGCTCCCTCAGTACTATAGGGAAGAAAGGCAACCTACACAGAAGTGTGAGATATATAGATATAGACATATAGATATATATTTGCATTTATAAAACCTGAAGGGTAGGATGATGTGGGAAAGGAAGGCTTTGTGAGAAGGCATGAATCCTCACTTTGTGGGCAAGTTTCTTATCCTCTAGATCATTACGCAATTGCCCACAAACACACCCATAATGTGACAGAAGGCCAGATTGGTTTCTTGGATAGGCTGTTAAATCTCTGAATGATTCACTATGACCTCTGTGGGAAAAAAGATGCTTACTCTTCAACCTCCTAATAGAGGTTTTTTGAAAATCAGGTTGTTTTGGAACACGTTGCATGCGAAAATTGTTGTTTATTAACTTGCACAAAATACCTGAAAATAACAAGACATAATTTGCTTTCTTTTCTTGACAGGAACCTTAGACACAGTGTTTAGGACTTGTGAGCAAGAGATCTGCATTTCTTCACACTTAGTACATTGCATATTTCAGAGAGATTTATGAAGGTAGTTCGATTTTTCACACAGTTCACTACAACATTCTGCTCATCCTGATGTGGGGGCTGAAGCCAGCAATACTGAACTCAAGAGTTTTATTTCTCACCTGAAAACTATGGCCGTGTAGTGTTCGGGGTTTGGTTTTTTTAGGGGGGGAGGCTGTTTGTTTGTTTTTTTATTTTTAAACAAAGGCTCAAGGATTATGGACTTAACTGGTCTCCAGTTCAAGATTATGATTAACACCAGCTAGGAACTATGACCACTTTCAGCTTTTTGTCTCCACCCACCTAAGTTCTGTCATTGTCATCACAAGTCTGTTGCTTGGGCACTAGATAGGATACCACACTTATTAAACTGTAAAATCTATTTTGGAAGGCTAGAATGACCCTGAGAACCTGTAATACAAAAAACCACAGAGGCTTCATGTCAGAGGTGCCCAGCACATGAACAGATAAATACAAATGTGTGCCAGCATTGGCTGAGCGCTGGGAGTGCACAGACCCTCCTCACACAAAATCGCTTCTCTTGAAATCACAATTGTACCGTAGCATAAAACTTGTATTGGGTCCTTTATATATATTGAAATCCCCATAATCATCTCTGCCAAAATACAATAAGAAAGGCAATTCAATCTGACTGATGGATATGTACAATAGTCTGGAATAAAACCTTTATAACACAGAAAATACATGTTCATCCCAGAATTATAATCACTAAATTGTTTTTGTATTCCCTGGTTGTTGTTATCCCAAAATAGTCACACTGGCAGAAAGACCCATCCAACATTATGGTGAAAATTAACATTAACCTGCTGCTAACAAACAAAGAGTTAGGAGGTGGATATAGCACCCATTGTCGCAGTTTTTCCACAACCGTCACCCAAAGGCAGCCAGAAGTCTCAAGAACAGTAAAGAAAAAGAAATAGGGCCTTTTACGTGCAGCTATAGATTGGGGAATGGAATCACTTCTTTTTTCTTTAGTTAAATTAGAACTGCTTTGTTTACTGGCTTATTACTCGCTTCCTCGTCATTGTCAGGTAGGTGCATGAAATAAGTGTCAGACTTACCCTCAGGAAAGAAAGGATCTTGCCAATTGGAAAATAATAACATGGAGCCTCTCCATGTCCCTGTCACTCAAATAAAACAGGACTCTAAGTCCAGTAACATCCCTTTACTGGGAGACAATAAGCCAGCACAATGATTGACAGAATTAATTCAAAATTGCCCGTAAGCTCCCATCTGTCCCACTATGCTGGCTGCCGGATCGCTGCCTGGAGAGCAGGAGTACCACAATCTCTTCCAAGTTCTCACACTGCTAGAATGTGATGACCCAATACTTTTAAAATTTTTTTAATTTTTATTTTTTTTTTAATACACAAAGGCTCTGGAAATGCATTGCATAACCATTTTACAGTTTGTGACTATATATATATATATATATATATATAGTGTTGACCTGTCTACTTGGTGAATGTAGGCCTTTCAAATGTGACCTTGTAACCACAGAGCTATGTTTTGTACTACCACCTACATTAAACACCACAACCATGACAAAAATACCACATAACCTAACCGGTTTTTGCACTTTTGTCTTGATGACTCCTTCCTGGAGGACAACCGTTAATATATATAAAAGATAAAATAAGAGCTACATTGACTTTTCCAGGTACTAGTAAACCACTGCTGCCAATGATGCCTTTCTAAGGTAAGAATAAAAACATATAGTTCCTCTGAAAACAAACAAAATATATCCTGCTAGCAGCAGAGTGAATTAAAAGTCTTCTCTGCAATAGTTTTTATTACTGTAGGCAGGTCTAAGACACATACTTCTGCCTTCTGTTCCTACAAACCTGTGGTGACGGTGAACAGAAAGTCCCCATATCCTACAAAATTTAAGTGTGCATTCAGCTGGACTTAGTGGACCAACAGAAACCACAGCAGTGAGGATAAAGAATTATTATTTCATGAATTATTATTTCATCATCAGTCGCTTACATCATCAAATTATGGGGCAAGAGAGAGACGCTGTACCTCTAAGGGCGTTACAGCTAAGCTGCTGCTGGATACAGGAAGGGAAAAAAAACGAACTATGTGCTGTGCAATAGCTGGTGATAACCAGAAAGGTGAGAGCTGGAGTCCTGACATTCTGTCATCTGCTCTAGCTGCTGACTTGTGCTTTCCAGCTACATGCCAATTGTGACATCCAGAGATGTGTTTGCCAGAATGGCAAAGTTCAAGCCCACCCTCTCCGCAAAGAAAATGGAGTTTTGCTTGTGTAGCTTATTGTTAGGTCTGTCCCCCTGTGTAACTTCTCAAAAACACAGAGGGAGTTAAAACCAGCAGTATTCCACCCATGTCTTTCCCTTTCATTGAAGGTGAAAAATAGTTTTCAAGCTATTCTTACTTATAAAGCCTTTCTAGCTCCCTAATCACAGTAGTGAAGCATTTTAACTTCTTTTTGTAAGTAAAACATTCACGAAGAATTTCTGATAATACGGTACATAGATATCCAAATAAGTGTCTCATTCATTGTTTATCACTCTGTTCTTTTTCCCAAAAAATTATCAAACATGAAATTATATTCCTAGAGTTGTTCTCACTGAAGACAGGATGTATAGTTTTACCTTACCACATACAAACATTAAAAAAAATTACTACATAAGTCTCATAAATTGTAACATCCCAACAGAGGCTGTGAGAAGTGTATTGGTGATTAAAAAGTACATATAATAATACAGCTCTCTTACTATA
This sequence comes from Baryphthengus martii, assembly GCA_013396935.1. Taxonomy (NCBI): domain Eukaryota; kingdom Metazoa; phylum Chordata; class Aves; order Coraciiformes; family Momotidae; genus Baryphthengus; species Baryphthengus martii. The sequence goes on from VWZK01010612.1 coordinate 4,318, forward strand.
CCAGAATTCATAGTATTTTTGCTAAAAAAGTAAACACAGATATTTGCCTACTCATATAAATTTTTTTAAAAATTAGGTTTTGATAGAATTCCACATGGAGAAAGTCAATTAAAAGATCAACATCTAAAAATATGGCCATATTATCAAAGGGCCTCCTTGGTTGCAGAAATGTTTATGACATAACTTTTCAAGATTGGCAGTATGCACATAATAAGCTTGCCTCAAGATTTACTGAAGAGTCCTCCTGAGTTTTTCAAGTCCTGTATTAGGAAAAAAAAGGAGTATATTATCCAAGAAACACTAGGAACCATCTGACTACTCAGCTGGGCATTATAGAACCGACTTTAAGGCAGAGTCCCCTGCATAGCCCCGACCTTAGTTAACAATACTACAGAAATACAATTTTTTTTTTTGCATATCTGAATTGAAAGGAAAGCATGCGACCCAGAAGATTACAATCAGCTAGAGCATTCTGTAATTTGCAATTTCAATGTTGATTTCAAATAAAACTGATGCATTTGCAAACACTTTTGAAACAGACTGATTATTCTGCCTCATGTTCCAGCTAGAGAGCTTCTATTGAAACAGTGAATCACTATAGTTAAACGAAAGAGGCAACAGCGCACACATAAAAGAAATAAACATCTGCAGAAGTTTTGAGCAGTTATCTGAAAGTAATAATCAAAGTATAACTTTGGTAGCTGAATGTGGTATTTCAGTGAAGACCAGTTTTAGGAATAAAAGCAGTTAAGTGCCTGAATCGTACTGGTTTCCTTGAGGTAAGAAGCTCTTATAGGAACACAACAGCTATTATTCTAGTTCTACTTTACAGAGTGGCTTAATAGGACCTTTAATACTTTGAAATTATTACGAAGGCAGAATATAAACTCAGAGCATTATTGGAGTTTTCTGGCATGCCATTTTCCATCAGTGTGAAACGTGACACAGAAACTTCTGCTGCCTCACCTCCATTTGCATGAATTACGTCACTGCACGACCACGGCTGTCACAAAATCCATGTCTTCGGGAGTCACCAGTAAAGTTTTGGTAAGCTTGACCAACTTTAAGTGGAAATTGTGTGCATTTTTGTGACCTCATCTAATATTTTTGGAGCATTAATCTACATTTGGAACACTACTTTAACCTGAGGACATGATCCATTAACATGAACATGGGAGACTCTTGGACATTAGCAAACATTGGAAAAATGACTCGATACACTTTTTAAACTCGTGCTTCAAATTACAGCACGGAGAACATACTTGTTTTGTACCAAACAACGAAATACAGCTTTCACAAAAAAAAAAAAAAATCCCAACAGTTCTGTAAGTCAGTGGAAAAAATAATTTATTGCAATTTCTTTTGCACATTAACATGAAACATTTATACATATATATTCTGTGCTGATAAGGTATACAAGAGATTGACAATTTTTATACACAAAGTAATTGCACTATCCTATTTTATAATGCAAATATTCAGAAATTATCAGTCAGATAACAATGGATATTATTCACATTAAAATGCACTGTATGCTGAAGTTACGGAAGGTCTACGTATCGGAAACCTCACCCACTTTTCCTAACTGTACCAGTACCGGTGGATAAAAGACACTGTGTCCCCTTACAAGCTTTACATCCCTTTAATTATGCCATGATGCCTAGAATATTATCAGGTCCTGCCAAAGAATAAAATAAGATCATTTCTGAAAATTAGAGAGACCAAACCAAAAGGCAACCATGGCAACCATGTCCCGGCAGCACGCCTTTCGATTCTGGGGGCTGCATCACAAAAGAATCAAAGCACTACAGGGGGTCCAAAATTGGCCAGCAATCTATTAATAACATGACAACTTAATTTAGTTAATATAAATAAATGAGAAACACATTGCAAGAGAACAGCATTTCAGTAGAATTACATTGGCACATGCTTCAAATGGCAGTATCGGACAAACAACTGCCCCCTTTCAATACAGAAAATGTTCACATAGTGTCTACAAAGGGAAAGTGCAGGATGATATCAAGAAGAACCTTTTTCTAAAGAGGAATTTACAGTGCATCATGTGTTACTCACAAAATGAATGGGAAGCATGGTAACAGCGGAACTAAATCTGATAAACACCACTTATACAATAATTTTAACAATGCTGCTTTAGGTATTAGTTTTCAAAATAGTTTTTCAGGTTCATCGTTCTGCCCAAAAACCGAAATGCCCATCTTTCCAGAAATGTCACCAATTCACATAACCACTTTACTTCAGAGATGAAGATGAAGGTGTGAAGCATCAGACTGAAGTGGTTAGTTATGGCGTGCATACTACAAAATGTTATTCAGTATCATCTGGTGGTAGGAAGGCCCACACGAAGGACGTGCAAAAACGCATATCAAAGAAAAGGAAAGATTGAAATACATGCTCATAGCAAAGAGATAACAATACAAAACGTTAAGGAAAAGAAAAAAAAAAAAACAGTAAGCAAGCCTGGAGAAAAATGTTGAGTATGATTTCAAGAGTAGGGCAAAAGATGATGGTACTGCACATGGCAATGGGAGATATGATGTGAAATAACATCCATAACCCAACCTTACTGCCTGGTACCCTACTTGGAGACAGTATTGCACCCTATTCAGCGTCTTCTTCCTCTTCCCTCAGCTCAGAAAGCATCTTGTTTTGTTTCCTTGAGTGCATGCAAGTAGAATTTGAGAAGTGAGGGATTTTCTTGGAAGCAACAAGATGGTGGGTCATTGCAGTGACCAAATACATTTAACAACTTGCAACCAGTATCAGTAAATAATAAAACACAGCATAGGTAAAGCATGTATTTCTTGTGTTTGCATCGTATGCAGGAGTATAACAACTCCTACAGAGCCTGTTGAACTACCAGCTCTGAGTGAGATACTTTAATTTGTTCCCATCAGTAATGTGAAGACAAGGCAGAAGAGAAAGATATTTGAAAGCGGAGAATGATGTCAGTTAGACATCTAAGGCTCTCTGCAAGCTCTATTTTTTTAGAATAAATCTTTTTCTCAAGAGAGAAGCTGTAGCTGAACCTGTTAATAATGAGAGTAATCATTTTATGCAAACAAGCAGATACAAAAGGAATAATTGGTCACAGTTGCTTTTGGTCTATGTATATATCTGATATAATTCTGATTTTTGCTGTAATAGTATGGAAGAGATATCTTAACTGGAAAGAAGTAAAAGAGCAGCACTCCAAACCAACACTGATGCTTGTAAATCAGGTCTTTCTCAGAAGTAACTACTGCTCATGGTGATATAATAATAGTATTAGGGATGCCAACTTAGAAACCAAGTCTGAGCTATGCTGAGCTGCTCCAATCCTACCATTTTCTACAGGCCTAGCAGAAAGACAGCACATTTTAAGCCTTGGTTTCACATCTCTATGCCAGCTGTAAGCATTTTGTCCTGTTTCCTCACCACATATTAATTACTGGCCTTCAGGCTAAAATATGATGCTGACAGATTTGCAAATGCTGAGCTAATCACTCTCTAAGGAATAAAACGAAAAGGAAGTGAATCTCTCCTAGATTTAAAGATACTGGAGGTAGCAAATTTCACAGTAGAAGAATAATCAGCAGAAATATCTTCAAGACAATTTAAGAAATATTTTTATGTTTACTTCTACAAGCCACTTCTTCAATATTCTGGAGTGCCCTTTCAGGAAATGTACCAAATAGTTTCTGAATAGAAGTTAATACACCATTTTTATTGTTATGAACATTCCCCCTGAAATTAATGGCACTGCACATGATAGAGCATTAGTATTTGTGTTTGAAAGGTCAGAGGGAACAATACCCTCAAAAGAAAACCAAGACTACAACCTGCCCAAAGCGATTGCTCGAGGATAACCCAACATAATTTCTGCTTTCTGGATTGCAACTATTATGTACAGACTATAAAGTGCTAGAAATAACTTGAAGGGTACCTTCACAAGACAAAGAGAAACTGCAAACAGTTCAGAAAATCTTAAAAAAGTAAAACTCAGTGCATCTTTTTGAGTATGGACAGATGAAATTGTGCAGGCAGTGAAAAAGAAATAAAAGCTCAGAAAGATTATCCTTTCACTTTTCAAAATCACCTCTGACAAAATGATTATCGGTTCCAATTACCACATGAATGTATCTTTCTAATCTCCTTTTCTCCCAAATTTACTCCAATTTAGAAGAGAGACCTGTGATGGGAGAAGCCCTTCTATCTATAAAAGTTACATGTATATCTCAATTTCAGAATTAGCAAAAGCTAACAAAAATCAGAAACACTTTTTGAGTGTGCTTAAACTGTGAGTCTTAAGTGCTCCTAAAAATCAGTCTGACAGTATTTTTCTGTCAGGTTTATTCCTGTCTCCATGTCCCCCTGCTACAAAGTTCAATTACTAGGTAATAGTATCAGCAAGTACCTCTCAGGACTGTTGTGAGGATTAACAAAACCAACTGCTGTACAAGTTCTCTAAAAGGAAATATTTGCAATATTTGAAATTCTAAACTATCTGAACTCTACATTCATATTAAATATGTGTGAGGCTGAAACAAGGACAATACCCACCTGATTCAGTACCTCTTTGAGATTTTACATTTAAAATTCACTGTGCACTGTTACAAATGATAGAATATAATTTATAATGCAGAAAAATGTGAAAGGTGTTTAATGAAAACATATTTTAAATACAACTATAGATTTGGAAGAATGGTAGCCGTGTGAAATTATAGTTAATCTTGATACAGAATAAAAATATAAAAGTATTATCAAAAGCGGCACCCAGAATATTATCGTAAGTAATACATACTCAAATACAGACTTCAGCAGAGCTGAAGGACAAGCTCTCCCCTGAACTTTAATACTGGGGGTTAATACTGGGAGTTACCATTAAAAACTCAGTATAAAAACACATATACTTGGGTACTAGTGCTAATAAAACTGGATTAGATCTCCTAAAGAGCCCAAACAGTTTAACAGCCTAAATTTCATTTTCAGAAGCACGTGAGTATTCAGAGGCATAATTTCCTGTGACTTACAAGAATTATTTCAGGAAAGATAACTAATGACTTTCATTACTTTACTCAGGTGTAATTTGAAGATTAAACACATAAGCTTAAAATTCTTTCTTTTCATATCACTTCAAGACAAAATTCAAGCCACGTAAATGACTTTTACTCTTTCTTTCTCCCTGTTGGCAATACAGATGCCAGCTCAGCTATGGCAAATAAGCTGGCACACTGTAACCTGATCAAGTGCCTACGTTTGTAGCACACTTATGAGGCTAGATCTCATTGGCTTTTAATAAGATTTTGGTTAATACGTGCCCAGACTTCTTAAAATTGAGGCATGAGCTTAAAGACCACTCAGTGCTTAAAGAGGTTTACGTCATTTTGAGAAGAGGACTTAGGCTCATGTATCATTTAGAAGAAATAATTTTTACTCTGCATATTTTTAAAGCAAGACCTCTATCATGCAACAGCCTCTGAACAAGCAGATCCATCTGGGCTTAACAGACCACCATACACATCAGGCATGACCCTGCATGCAAGTAGTTGCTGGACTGTGGCCTAAATATCTGAAGGCACTCACTCACTGTAAGAAAGTCAATGGTGAATTCTGAAGTGCTGCTAACCAGACATGTCAGCTAAACAGAAACAGACATTATATTGCAAAACCTAGTACAGTGGAGAAATCTGTAAGAAGAGGGGGATATAAATATTTAAACATTTGGCATTCCCTCAAGCGCTTTTTAAAATAGAAAAGTATTCTTTCAGGGACTGCACAAACTGCAAAGACAAACAACCAAGGACTTTAGCGTGCTGTCAAGATAGTAAACATAATAATGAAATAGCGTTGTACAAAACTCTTCATTTTTTCTAGGGAACACTTAGGCTTGCAAATGCAAATAGATCTCAGTGGTTTAGACTAAATTTGTCATGTTTATGCCTTGTTTGAAAACAAAAAAAAATTATACTCTGGTAAGTCATACCTCTGTCTCTGTATTCTTTCTGGACAAAAACCAAACCTGCATTGGTTCTTTTTTACCCTTCATAGAAACTGGGCCCCTGTACTCCAGGTGGAACTGAGGATCTGAATTTTCTGGTGTCATAAGACACCTGAAATTGAAAGAGAAAACACGTAAGTGAATATGCTCTATGCATGCACGCCTTGCGCTGTATAAAATATTAAACATGCTACAGGTATGTGAGCAAATTACCCCAAAGAGTTAACTCTATCTCTTGATCACTATTATATTTGCATACTAATAAGGGCATATCATAACACAGTCTGCCCTGCAGTTTCATGAGAACTCCTGTACTTAAATAATCTGTTACAGGAGTCCTGTCACTTTTAACTCCAAAGACACTTTGCTGTTATGCTGACAAAATGATTTCTTTTAAGATGTCGACACCAATAAAAATACGGCATCACTCACCTGTAAGTATATTCAGAGACATTGATCTTCCCCTTTTCTCCAGTAGTTTCTGTTCTGCTTGTTAGATTGACAGTATTTCCAAAGAGACAGTAGCGTGGCATTCTTTGGCCTATGACACCTGTGACCACCTCACCAGTATGAATTCCTATCGTTATCTTTAGAGAGAAAAAATAAAGTTTCAATGTTCAAAATCAACCTAACTAATCTGACGCTTTTGAATCAATACAGGTATTATGCCATTTTTATCTGCTAGAGTTTATTTTTGCAATGTGCCCCTCCTGTTTCTTCAAAGCCTGGCATTTTGTGTTTTGTGTCACTTTTTTTCCCTTGTAGCACAGTGTCGTGGCTCTGCCTCCCACACTCAAGAACAAACTCCATTTTTCCAGCAGGCACCACATTATGCTGCTGTTATGTACTGTGAAATTCAAAAAGTGGAAAGGCATACTCTACAGGTCTGTGTTTAATGAGTGCTCAGAAGATGCTGAAATGAATGGTGTGTCAAGAAAAAAAAAAGATGTTTCTCAGAGGAAACATCACGGCATTTTGCATTTGAAAGGTTATGAGATAGGACAGGGATTTGGAGAAGTTCATTCCTACAAAACGTTATTGTACAGCCCCAAATCAAACCTCCTCACTTTTTTTCCCCAGTGACAAGGTGAAGTACACAGATGTAAGCTGGGTGTTAGACCAATGACATTCATGAAAATAGAAATATGAATCACACTCATTCCATGTTTTGCTCTCACAGCCTCCTGATGACGACATGTCAACGCAGCCTCCCCAGTTCTGTATTAATACCACAACATCTTCAAAAAATCCCAGGATGAGTAAACTTCCTTTATATACATTGTTGCTAGCAACTATTGCCATAGCTGCCTATGCAACTATACTTTTTAATGTACTATTTGAGGATCTGAATATTGGGAATATTATTGTTCTGTTCCTCGAGACGAAGAGGATTCAATGAATTGTACTTGATGCACAGTGGGAATTCGCTGATTAGATAGAAATGACTGGAAAACAGACATAAATGCTGTGGACCTAATTCAGTCCTTTAAAAGGTTAAGCACAATAATTACAATTTAAGGCCTGAGAATTGCATATATCACATCTACAAGTGACTCTTCATATTAATTAAGGTATCAGTCCCAAAATCGAACAATAACAAAGCCTGCATGGACTAGGACTTGAGCATTATCATATTTCAAAGCATCATCACCATGTCAAAGAATAGGCTCTTCATTCAGGCCCAGACTTTTACTAACCTGTACAGGCTCTCCATCTACTTGAACTTGCCCTGCTATTTCCATCATATCCAATGCCAGGTGGCAGATAGATCGTGCATGATGAATGCAAGGCTCTGGTAGACCACTCACTGTCATATATTTGTCCCCAACTGTTTCCACCTATCAAGATACACATTTTTCAATGACTTAATTATCGTAGGCTTTAGAGTACTAGAAAGGATGTAGGGCTTCCTTCAAGACTGCTTGTCCTTTCAAATAGTCTCCCTTCACTTCCATTCAAATTGCCCTAATTCCCTTTGCCTCTGCTTGTTATTGAAGAGAATTTATTGTACACCCATCATGTTAAAACTTCAAGTGACACTGTGATTGTGTGAACTTGAGCCTCTCTTTTGGGGTCCTCTGAATTTCTGTAGAAATCAAGCACTATGTTTGTTTAGACTCACACCCTTGATTCTTGGTACAGGAGATAAAATTGATTTCTAGTAAAAGCTAGGAATGAATCTTATACATATAAACACAAAAGCATAGACGTGTAAATATATAGGGATATATAGATCTATCTACCTGCTACCACCTGCATCTGCAAGTACACTGCGTTTTTAATGAAGGAATGAAATTCATGCTGAATGACTGAATAATAAGTTAATTGAATAGTAAGTTGTATTTTACAACCCAGAGACCCAGGTATAGGACAGAAAAACTTAAAGCACAGGCTCAGCAGAACCATAAGCTGCTTATAGAAGTGTTCACATCTGCTAAACGTGGAAGCAGACCTGTATCTCCACTTGATGGGTGACTGTGCAGAAATCCTGCTGAGAACTAAGGCCTTTATGCTCCTTCACAGATTTAGAGATAAACAACATACTCTTCTTTAGCTACGTAATATCAGGTAACAGAGTTCAAAGATGGGGAACATAACTTTTTTCTAAAAAAGTCTAAGGTCCAAAGGATGGAAAAACAGTGACATGATAATAAATTACTGAAAAGCCACAGATGAAATACTTTGAAAGTCTCCTGCTTACCTTATAAACAAATGGATTCCGTCGCGAATCAGTCAGAATATCAAATCTTGTGTAAAGATCATTCAAAAGATTAACAATCTTCATGGCTCCCTCTCCAGAGGCATGTTTACTGCAGAAGGCATTGAATCCAACAATGCCACTGAAAAGAATGGTCACATTGTCATACCGCTTAGCCGGAACAGGACGCTTGTGTCTCAGCTCATTTGCCACTGATGGTGGTAGAACAGAGTACAGTAATCTAAACGGGTAAGAAAAGAAAGGCATAAGAAAACAGAAAGAATTTTTGAAGAAAGCTCTTTACATCACCACCTTTCAGACATTAACTAAGTACCTCCCACAGGGTTTATGAAAGAGCAATATAAAAGATCTTTACTGATGAATATGTTTTTTAGTTAACAAGAACTGATCCACATCAGCATACTTAGAGCCATGACATTTCAAACAGACACTAATACATCTAAATTACCAACAAAATGAGGCATCTATTACTAATTCTTCTGACACGATCTGTTAATAGTGTCTTGGATCACTTTTGTGAATGGCTTAAGCATTTCTGCCATGTTCTCAGCTGATATGATCTGGTTTTGCTCACAGAACCATAAGAACTGCAAAAAAAGGCCACGGAGAGATCAGTTTGCCACCTCTGAATACAATTCATGCATTGCTAAATGCTTCCTCTTCTGTTGTGAATGCTGCTTTTAGGGTTTTATTGGTTTGTGGTTTCTTGGGGGTTTTTTAATGCCTTTTTTTTTATACACTAACACTTGTTCCTATTACAAATTAAGCAAATAAAATCCAAATCACACACACAGAGCTTCACCCTACTCTCATGTGTATTACTTCAACTTTCTAATTGCCATCTTAAAGTGTATTTCCCTCCTGACACAGCTAAGTGGGCAAGCTTGAAGATCTCAATTGTTTCACAAATCTCGAGCATCATTTTGTGCACAGCCTCCTGCACAGACCCTCATTAGTTGCATTTTTGGCAAGTTCGCTACTGCATGAGTTATGATTAGTGAATACTTTTGGCACATGATACAGTAACTGACACTGTTCCAGTGGTTGCCAAGAAGGCTAGAATTCCCGAACATAAAATGACTTTATAAAGCAAGTCAACAGGGATGAATAGAAAAAATACTTTTTAGGCTTCTTTTCTCCCTGACTCTTCCATCCATCCCTCTCAAGTCTTTTAAAATAATTTCCATTACTATACTATAGAAAAAAAAAAAAGTATCTGCCAATAGAATTCATAGCAAAATAAATGTTAATTCTACTGTTAAATAAGCATAATCTACTAGAAATTCTTCCATTACAGATGGCAAGCATGTTTTATAAGAGTCAATCATCAACCCCACACTGCTTAGCACACAAACTTGTTTAATTTATCTGCCTGTAATCCTTGAGCTGAGCTTCCACAGATTAATGCTATGAATTTAATTCTATAGTTACCTGTAGACAAGGATTTGGGGCCCAATGAATATACTTCATTAATGTTATGTACTTGTATCTATATAGTAGTCTTATCTAGGTAGCCTCAAATCCATGTCTACAGGTAACTATAAAATCAAATTCATAGCATTAACCTATTGCAAAACCTCATCTTTACATAGACTGTTTTTGGTAAGATACATTTTTTTGTTCTATTAACCTGTGAGCATGGCAGTCCAGGAAGGTAAAAGGGATTTACAGCTGATTTACAGAACTCTGTCAAACAGTAGCTTTTGGGCCTTCATCAAATGCTTCTTGGCTACAAGGGCCCACATGTAAGAAAGTTTGCAAAACTACTGGTTTAAGTAACTCACAAAGCAAAAAGGATTGTCAGTTCACTTCTCATAACTTTCCTTATCAGGGAAGGAGCCATCAAAACAACTGTGTCTGTAACAGTGTAGACTGCAGATGACATTTGACAACCTAAATTAAGACATAACCCATGAAGTGTTAAAGTAAAATGTTCTTTCTTGACTCCAAAATTATCGGCCCTGAAATCTCTCATCCTCCTTCCAAGACTGTGTTATTTTTTGGAGAAGGTAGCTATAAATAATATATTGCTGTGACTGTTCCAGCTCAAAATCAGGATTTGGTTCTTACGTGTCTGTCTTTTTCTTTTCATCTTCCAGTGCGCGCAGTGTGTGCTGCAATCTGTCGGTGAGGATCTCAAGCTCTTGAGTCAGTTTATATTCCTCTCTGAACTGCTCTCCCAAAAGCACCAGATCACGGGTAGCATCATGCAGTGGAATATCACTCAGATATAAACCTCTTCTGGTTAAATCATCCAAGTTCATCACACTGCAATGTGGAGAAATATATCATAATATGGGTATAATTAAACTTACCAAAGGAGAATTTAAAATGCAAATGAACAGCAGAGGCTTCTGAATAACAGAAGAAAGATTACGCTTCTGAATTTGTGATGAGCTGTACAACATACCCCTTCTATGAAGTATCTTATTTGTGTTCATTCATGTCAACACCTGGCTCTTGATTTTTGCACTTGAAAACAGAATTCTCACTAATGAATTCCATGAACATATCAAAGTACATACCTCAGCACACAAATAAAAGTGAGATTACATTAAAAGGAGCCTCTTCCTTTTCTGTCTTCATCCACTCACTCCCTTTCACAAGGGAGATTAAAGCATCATAACTGTGTAATCTGATGTACTAACTCAACATACTCTTAGCTAAAGAAGCCCTCCATTCAATCCTCCATTCCAACCGCTTCTTTATAATCACCACTGCTCTCCTACATTAAAACTACTGCAAAAATATATTAATCCACAGCGGAAACCAAATCATTATGGCATACCTTAGCACTCTCAGAGCAAGAAGAAAAGAACAGAACTTGCCAAGAATCATGGAATCATGAGGAATTCCCATTTGTACAAACTGGGCAGAGCATCCCAATGTTTATACTGAATTACTGAATAAACAGCCAAGTTCTGATGTTTAAATGCTCCTCCCTCTTTTACTATAAATACATCAAAATCAATGACATCAGTATTGGAACCATTTAATCTCTACAGTACTACTCTCATAAATATTCTTAAATGTAGCAACTGCAAAATGAAAATCAGTATCGCAGAACTCTGAAGGTTTGAAGCACCTTGGTGAACAAAGAAAGAGAATGCTGTCTGCTTCAGGCAAGTAGATCATTTGCCCTTTCAGGCGTAAGCAGCTGATTTCTGTGCCAGTCAGTTCATCTTCACACTCCAGCTTTTCCACGTCCAACAGCCCCTCCTGGTGATGAAAAGTTTCAATTATATAAGGGCAACGGTACGTGTGCTACGCACCAGGCCACGTACGTAAGTGTCTTTACTATGAAGGCAGTCGGATTGTTCAGATTTGTGCGTTTGGTACATTAAAACCCAATTAAATTCTCATTTGAACACCGTAAAATACCTGTATTTTAATACTGTGATTTGCTACCTCAAAGATACAAAGCATAGTATCATGTTCATAACTCCTTGTTTTCTTCTGTGTCACTTTATAACAATGGTTTGATAAAAGTATCACCTATTTTATGAAGTTCTATCTGTGTCTGGGAGCATCTCTAAGAAATCTTGTTAGTGTCTCTCAGGTACAGTTTTCTATAAATAAACAGGCTCCTTGACATACTATGTCAAGGTGCTACTCTACATGCTGCATTTGTTCACGTCACCTGCCTTCTCTCCTGCTCTCTCTAGAGAAAAGGGCAGAGGACTGCACGTGAACATTACGGACCCAAGCAAGAACAGATTTCATATTCATCTCCCACACAGTTATGAAATAAAAGTCAATGTTAATTGCCTTTCCACACTCACTTTGGCACAATGCCATATAACGGGTTGGCCCTTTGCAAAGAAGGCAGCAGACGTGAAGTATTTGTACTTCACCATTCCTCTGAAGCACTCCACTTAACAGCTACAAATCAATTCACACCGATGACTTTGCCCTGGCTGAAGACTCACTCAAAAGGAACTGAGCATACTACTGTGCAAAGAATTTTCTCTGAAGACTCCTGAGCTTTCAGCACTTCTTAGCTCTCCAAAGAATACTTACTTAAGGAAAAGCCAGGTGAATATTCTCTAGTTACCTTGGTCCTCAGTACAAAGACTGTATTGATATGTGAGAGGATCCCATGGAAGCTAATATCAATATGAGGCCGGACCAAAGAGAAAACTGACAACAGACTGCAATTTCCTGGCTGCAGCTAGAATTAAAGAAAAAGAAAGCAAAAAAATAATAATTA
>VWZK01010613.1:0-25855 GCA_013396935.1 Baryphthengus martii
AAAAGAAAAAGAAAAAGGAAAAGAAAAAGTAAAAGTAAAAGAAAAAGAAGGAAAAAGAAAAAGAGAAAAAAGAAAAGGGAAAAGAAAAAGGAAAAGAAAAACAATAGAAAAAGAAAAAGAAAAAGAAAACCATTTGTTTACTTTGGTCTTTGTGCAGTATGTTTGACGGGAATAAAAACAGCTCTGATTTCTTGCTAGTGTTACATGCTAAACACTTTGCTTTATCCTTGGAGTTTTTATCAATTTATTGGTTTTTCTTCTTAGAAATACACACATGAACTATCCCCTAAGGTTAGACCTTATTATTCTGCAACAGGAGGTATATTGTGCTGAATTTTCTATGCACGGCAAAGTAGACACCCAGTGTTTTACGTGGTGTGATTCCATTATAAACTGTAAACCACCATAATCCCAACACCTGCATTCTTAACATGCACACATGACAATCTAAACCGCTGTGACTGTTTCGTGGTCATTTTCTGGAGGTGGAATATATCAAGGAGACTGCTTCAGAGAAGGAGCATTGAGTATCGCTTAACATCTTCAGAGACATCTTGAAGAACTGGTCTTGTTCCGGGAACTGTGTTGAAGAGCATTTTCTTGCAATGGTCTGGGTCTGGAGTTAGCCAGGGGCAAGGGAATAAGGTCTATACATGAGGATAACACAAGGAAGACTAATTGCACTCCTGGGAAATTCTGACTTGGATGATTATATTGTCAGAATCATTGATCTTAGTTTTGCTATCCCTCTCTTGAGAGGAAAAGGGGAGATTCTTTCACGTTATAAGGTAGAGAAGGAACGATACTAAATATAATATTCTTTATATAAATAACTATGATGGGAACTGGGTGCAAAAGAATGTTTACTTCCGAGAGAAAAGGAAAATGTGTTATAAAGGGAAAAGGTATATATTTTGTTCAGTGCCTGCAGGATTTAATCGTCACCCTGAGATGCCAATTGTATTTATTTTATGGGACTAACATCTGCGTTCTGCAATGTAATTGGGATTTCAGATTCAACCTGAAAGAGCTCTGTTTATTTTTCCACTGCCTTAGATTATTCCCCTGTCTGTGCTAATTGCCCCTCTGTGCATGTGGTCCATATTGCCTGACTCTTGCGCTAGATAACTTCATTTGTGCTCCGCTCGTCTCAAACACACCTGCAAAAACCTGTAACAGCTTTTAAAGCTGACGATGTTCCCCTAGCTACCCTGTAGCACAACAGTCACGACTACCTGAGGTATCATCTTGAAAGATAGGGTAATTACAGATGAGTATAAGGAGGGAAGGAATGCCGTGGTAGATAAAATACAACCATTTAAGTATGTGGAGCGAGCTGGGCCAAATAGCAGTGGTTAATGTCATCGACCTCCTGGAATTACAGAGTTATTTCTTCCAGCTCCTTTCTTATTATTTAGACATATACAGTGCTGTGAGTTTAATCTAGTTTAACAAATAAACCAGTTATTTTGTTTGGAATGAAACCTTCCCACCCTGGATTTTGCAATTCTTAGAATACTTTTCTCTGGACTTGAGCTGAAAAGCAAATGTGGGTTAGATAAAGTGGTATGTTTTGGTCTGGGAGAAGATTGCCTAAGAACTGTGTGCAAGGCTAGTTCTAACAGGGAATGCAAAGTGCCCAGGACTCTTTTATTGTTCGGTTGTTTATCAGGTTGGGTTGGTTTGTTTTTTTTGAGATACTATTTGTGTGATGGATTTAGTTATGAATGCTAACAGCTCTCTAGGAAAAATCCAAAAGCTTGCAGAACTGGGTCTATGCCTGATGAATCTTAAAATTCTTTATCATGAGATTTTACTCTAAAACCTGAAAATACCACATTCTCTGACCTGATGCTGCTGCTTTGCATCATTCTGACAGCTCAAAGCAGGCTTGACCGGCCAATTGAGGATTCTGTTTTTAAGGCTGTAATGACTCCTGTGATAACTTGCTCTGGCTGTTGTCTCAGGATCAGAGTATGACAGGTTGACTTTCTGCTAGTTCCCTGCGTGCTAGAACAGCCTTCTGGAGTCAAAGACATGGTAGAAGGAGAGGAGCTGAAACTGCTTGTTAATTCCCACCAAGTATCACAAAGGTAGGCAGAGAGAGTATTTTAATACTCTCCTTTTGTTTCTTCCTGTGACATTTGGCAGTTCCTAGGTTTTGCTCTCTTACTCCTCTGTTCTTAAGAGGAAAGACATACCTTTTGGAATGTAGGTGAAAGCAAAACATTTCAGGATCTGATACTTTATAATAGTGCACTGTCAGGCTGCATTATAGTCATTTACACCTATGCGCGTCCCTGAAGTCTTGTGTACTGCAAGTCTAGGGAAGTTCTCCTCCCCCTCTACTCTGCCCTGGTGAGACCACGCCCAGAATATCACATCCAGTTTGGGGATCCTCAGTTCAAGAGAGAGAGGGTTCTATTGGAAAGAGTTCAACGGAGGTTACGAGTTTGGTGAAGCAACTTGAACATCTCTGCTAGAAAGAAAGGCTGAGAGAAATGGGGCTGTTTAGTCTGGAGAAGAGAAGGATTAGAGAGGATCTTATTAATGTCCATAAATATTTAAGGGGTGGGTGTCAAGTGGAAGGGGCCAGGCTCTTTTCCGTGGTGCCCAGTAATAGGACAAGGAATAATGGATACAAGCTAGAACACAGGAGGTTCCACCTCAATGTGAGGAGAAACTTCTTTGCTTTGAAGGTGACGGAGCCTGGACCAGGCTGCCCAGAGAGGTTGTGGAGTTTCCTTCTCTGGAGACTTTCCAAACCCACCTGGATGCCTTCCTGTGTGGCCTGCCCTGGGTGATCCTGCTCTGGCAGGGGGGTTGAACTCGATGATCGCTAGAGGTCCCTTCCAACCCTTAACTTTGGATGATCCTGTGATTCTATGCAAGAATGAAAAGAGGATTCTGATGAGGAAGGGCATTTTATAATCACTTATGATTAAGGCTATAAATGATTCCATAATGTGCAAAGCCATGCAGACTGAGGCCTGATATCTCCTTCACATGAATAAGTGATTCTTGCTTTTTATTCTGCTCAGCATACACATTTGAGATATTTTCAGTAAGGAGCAAACACATTCTGCTGAAGAAAACTGTCTATTTGCATCCTTGTAATCTTTGCACAGCTGTATATCATGATTTCTGATCTATAGAGTTCTTCTGAAATGGATGAATCTGGGACACCTGAAAGTCAGCTGAAGATGTGTAGGCAACAGCTCTGCATGGGCTGCTTCAGTTCATTTCCTGTAACACAGGACTCTGATATGGTTTGTTGATTTGTCATTGTCAAGAAGCATGCGAGAAGGCTAATAAACACAGCTAGGCTGCTTTTCTTATCTCCACTGTCATCGGTATTGCCCCCTCCTTCCATCTCATGCTATTAATCAGTTTGCAGGTATGTTTTCATGAAAACAGGGTATTCCACGTCACCGAGGAGAGATGTCTCTCAGCTTTGTGATTTTACGCAGGCACTCATATTCCAAAAGGTAGCGGTTTCCTCTTAGCTACTGAACTATTTCAATTTTTATAGATGAAGGTACGGCAACCAACTTCCTTTGTTTCTTGCCTTTTATTTTATTTATTTTTTTTTTTTCACCGCATAAGAAAGCAAAATTGACAAGAGTTCAGGGGCTTTTTAGGGTTTTTTTTTTGCTACTGGAACAGGTGACTACTGAGGTCAAACCATATTCATGAGCTTTGAAATATCTATTTTCTAATTGCTTGTGACAAGCAAGCTCAGTAAAATGAAGGTAGCTGGCTTAAGCTGGAAAACTACGTAGTTATCTGAGAGTTTAGAATACAAATGTGAGACTAAGCATCTCTTCAAGCAGGTAGCAAATGAGTCATCTCATATGACCACTTATCTGAAGTTGGTAGCAGACAGCAATTTACGTTAAATTAAGTTAAAATGATATGCGAATAGCCTTTCGAATGATATTTTTTCTCTGAAATGTCAAAGTTAAATACATGGCAAACAGAATAAAAATGTCACAATACTATCAAAACTCAAAAGAGGCTCAGTATGAATTGAACACTGGAGAAAATTTTGTATCTATTTTACTGGCTTGTCCATCTCCAAGGATTACTCTTTTTTTACAATAATGGACAGAAAGAGGGCTATTGGGAAGTGCTTTGAGTTGCCTCCTTTCCCATTGCACAGAAAATTTACGCCGCTCCGGAGAACATAACCATTCCTGCTGCTTCCTATGTATCTTTTTTAAACGAAAGATGAAGAGGGTCATTCTGAAAGCCTATGTTTCTTCCGTGTCACTAAAAATATGGGTATCTTTTTGCCTTCCAGCCTGTTAATTCTGTGACAGATAGCGGTGTTATTTTTAAAGGTAGCCCACCCAGCTCTGCCCCCTTGTGAGAACACCCAGTGTGTGGGTTGGTCAGATGATAACCATGTGGAGCTTTGTGTGGGCCCTTAGTCAAATGGGCGCGAGTATCGTTACTCAAATGAGTATTCATAGCCACTACTTGCTTTATTTTTTTTCTAGAGCAGCAACAAAATGGCAGAGACGACAGCTGCCACATCATATACATACACACACTCCTACACAAACTATGCTTTGTACATCAGAAGCAGCATAAATACCATGGCATGTGGCAGTTACCATGGCAACGTGTTTTTTTAATGAATAGCAGATGGAATAGGCATGTAAAACTTACATAAGTTGTTAGTAATTTGTAACTTACTGCAGACCAGCTACTGCAGTAAACTTTTTGTTTTCCCTGTTTCTATTTTTTCCGCACACAGTGTTCAGTCACTCCTTTTCTTCCCACCGAGTTTACCCTGATCTGGAATATAGGCTATGGTGGTGCATAATAAATAGCAATGGCTAATTTTCTTTTGTGGGTGAGGTTCTATAATACAGACAACACAGGAAATAATACAATTTAGCACTCTAAACAAAAATAAAATAAAAAAAAATTACTAAATTATTTTGATGCAGCCTTTAATGGTAAAACTGTAAGACATTACAAATACTCAACAACTTACCTTTCTAGATGCAAGCTCCTTCTGAGTGGATAGTGAGCATTAAAAATGGGGTGGACAAGTGAAACTATCCGCATGAAAATTTATATTTTGATTCACATTTTGTCCATGGCTTGTTACGAGACAAAATTTAATAATTTACTGATCAGCATGGAAAGATAATGGGAAACACTCCTTACTGTAAAATTGCTGCCAGTGGAATGCTGAAAAAAAAAGGGATTCTTCCTCAAAATTTGAGGTGTGAGCTCATTAGGAGAAATGAATGTCTTGATCTTGACAGACAAGGTCACATAGAAGTAAGGGCAGAATTGGAGTGAACATGGATTCCCCTTAGCCGTGTGAGTAGCTCACTCATCTTTAGCATTTAGGACAAAATCAGCAATGATACAAGTTCCTTAATCCTATTTAAGTGCATGGTAGAATTTAGGTGCTTCCACTTTCCGAAAGATTTTTTCTGACCCGAACTGTGTATCTTGTAGAAGAGGCAATTTCATTAATTCAAGGTATTAGAAAAGGAGTAACAGGAGTAAGCTCTGTCCCAAAAGGGAGAAGTGACTTTCCCATATATACATTGTTCAAAGGTAACAACAAATATTTAAATTGCTGGTTTCTGAGCAGCCTCTGGGGAAGGAGTTATCAGACACATGTGCCTAAGATTTTCAGGAAGCTTTAAAAGAACTGGTACTCTTGGGCCAACTATCCATGGCGTTTGAAAGTCACTTAGGCTCATTTAATTCTGGGTTACAAGAGTGGTGTTGTTCTGTGAGGCTTAACGCTTCAAACTCTCTTTTCTGTTCTTTTTCACTTTATTTGGAAATTTGGTGCTGGTCTCCCTACTGAGGAATATTCCTTGATGTCAGTGTGGAGTTCAGGAGTGGTAAAGGCTGCCTCTTTATTTCATACTGCTCGCTGGTTCCCAGAATCTACTCCTGATAGTACTGAATCTTCATTTTCTGGTTGATGTCATTTATCTTCCTTGTTATAAATCTACTCTTGATATTCCTTTTGCAACCACTTCTCTGACTGCTCCAGCATAGAATCATAGAATCACAGAATCGTAGAACCATAGAAGCACAGAATCACAGACTCATAGAATCATAGAACCATAGAATCACAGAATCATAGAACCACAGAATCACAGAATCATAGAATCATAGAATCATAGAATGAGTTGCATTGGAAGGGCCCTTTAAAGGTCATCTCATCCAATTCCGCTGCACTGAGCAGAGACATCCGCAACTAGAGGAGGTTACTCAGAGCCCTGTCCAAGCTGGCTTTGAATGTTTCCAGAGAAGGGGCATCGACCACCTCTCTGGGAAACCTGGGCCATGATATCACCACCTTTAGTGTAAAAAATTTCTACCTTCTCTCTAGTCTCAATATCCCCTCTTTTAGTTTAAAACCATCATGCTGTGTCCTGTCACAACAGGCCCTACTCCAAAGTCTGTCGTCTTCTTTCTGACAGGCCCCTTGAAGACCTGAAAGGTGCCCAGAAGGTCTCCGCTAAGTCTTCTCTTCTCCAGGCTGAACAAGCCCAACTCCTCCAGCCTGGCCTTCCAGCAGAGGGTTCCAGCCCTCCCAGCATCGCTGGGGCTCCTCTGGCCCCGCTCCAACAGCTCCCTGTCTCTCCTGTGCTGAGAACTCCGGAGATGGATATAGTACTCCAGGTGAGGTCTCACAGTCAGAAGACCTTATTTGTGTAGAATGCTCACTGACGTTGCTGCTTCTTCGGGACCAACCCACTTACCCTTTTTCCTATTCATGACAGTGATGGTCACAGAAAAGTTCATTACACAATATAGTCATGAAACAATAGTTTTGTAAGAAGAAATCCACAGTGGTCTTGCTGTCTTCTAGCTGAGACATGCCAAAGTAGTATTTCCACTGAACCCCACAGACCTCTGTAAACCTCTTCATCACTTTTTCATGTTTCTGTCTTCATTGCAGGGGGCTAGAACTAGAAAGAGCAAGGTTATCACAAAAGAGAAAGTAAATAAATCAGGCTCTTCCCTTTTTACTGTTATTGAGAACTCCAAAGTCTTTCTTTTATTCTCCAGGGGTATATTTTCAAAGCAGTAAAATTAAGCACACCATTCCTATGCATTAACCATAACTTAAGATACACAGGTAGATCTATGCTAATTGTTCCTTCTAATGTTCCAGGGGAGTTATAGCTAGGTAAAATGAACACTTGATTTAGGCCTCAGAACTCAAAGTCTTAGATGTTATTTTCATCCACGAAATGGCAGATAAGAGCAATTACTGCAGTCTTCTTATCTCTTTTACCAAATTAACCCTTCATTCTGTGGGAAGCTAAGTGAGAATTAAATGTTCCATCCTCATGATGGTTGCATGTATTTTTAAATTTACATTTTATTAACAGAGTAATTGTGGACTTAAATTTTGTTTAAATGGTATGCTTCATATAACTGCTAAGTAGCTGTTACACAATTGTAGAGAAAGCTTTGCAAGACATTGAGACACTAATGGCTTTTCAACCTCAACAAGACACCTAATATAAAAAGACATGAGAGCCTTGTAATTAAAACAGTCTTCTCAGTGAACTGTTGATATAGAAAACAATCTGCTCTCCTTTACATTTTCCATATTAATTGACTGAAAAATTATGTACGTTTTGTGAAGGTGCACTTTGGTAATTTTTATGTTATTGAGAGCAGTTTAATTCACAGTGGTACCGTGAAATTGTACTGAATATTGCAATTTATCAGTATTAGTGTGAACTAGAAGTATATTGTTAGACATCTGTAGCACTAACCCAAGCATCCTCCCAGACCCTCCTTCAATAACCCGAAAGATCTTACCAGAAAAATGTTCTCTGGGAATCTGACACCCCAAAGATCTTGAAGACAGCAGCTGGATGCAGGATGAGTATCCCTGGAAGCTGATATGGGCTGGTTTCCTATGGACAGCTGTCCCTGCATCTAAAAAGCTGTAAGATCTTTCCTGAGCTGGAGCACTCAAGGCAGCTTTGCGTTTTCCTGCATCCCTGAAGGAAGGAGCTCAAAATGCACCCACTGGAGTGAGGGCAATGAGGAGGGAGAAAGGAGTCCTTCAGTTCTCTACTTCCATGAAACTTGTTTAACTTGATACTACATATAATATCTGGAGTTTGACTGCTTCTGCCTTGTTTCTTCAAGAGACCACATCAGTCTTTCCTCGCTACAACAGCACCAGGATTCAGTGTGTCGTGTTGCAGGGTATGGTTTGCCTACTGCTGTGGCTTTCAGGAGCGGTGGATATAGGAGCAGACCACGCAACACCTCTAAAAATCTAAACCAGGTGATGTAAGACACCATGAAAACACCAAATAGCAATGAGAGCAGATATCACACCATTGTCAAGGTCACCTCTTGAAAATGCAATGTCTGTAATGAAGGAATATTACAGTAGGAAGGTGGAGCTGCATAAAGTATTGGATCAAAATAAATGGAGATCACCTTGCTTAAGATGAGTTCAAATGACATATGTTGCACAAGTAAACCTTTGATAGCGTTAAAGCCAAATCAGTTCCAAAACAGTTAAAGGAATTTTTGAGCACGCTCAGTCAATCTCCTGTTTCCATACAGGAGAACAGGTACCTCCCATCTTCCTATCAATCAATCAACAGCACACGTCTAGGTCTAAAATTATCTAAAGCCTGAAAAGAACCCCCTTAAAATGTTAAATTAGTTCATTCATATCAAAGTCTTTGGACCTTTGGTGAATCACAGATCACCGAATCACAGAATTGCTGAGGCTGGAATAGACCTCTGAGATCATCAAGTGCAGCCTATGGCCCAACACGACAACACCTAGCTAGACCATGTCACTAAGTGCCACATCCAGACTTTCCTTAAACACCTCCAGGGATGGAGACTCTACCACCTCCCTGTGCAGTCCATTCCAGCACCTAGTGAACCTTTCTGTGAGGAAGCGCTTCCTAATATCCACCCTAAACCTCCCCTGGAACAGCTTCAGACCATGCCCTCTTGTCCTGTCACTGGTTGCCTGGGTGAAGAGCCAGACCCCCACCTGTCTACAACTTCCCTTCAGGGAGTTGTAGAGAATGATGAGGTCTCCCCTGAGTCTCCTCTTCTCCAGGCTAAACAACCCCAGCTCCCTCAGCTTCTCCCCATGAGACTTTCCCTCCAGTCCCTTCCCCAGCCTTGTCGCTCTCCTCTGGACCTGTTCCAGCACCTCAATATCCTTCTTGGGGTGAGGGACCCAGAACCGCACACAGTACTCGAGGTGAAACCGGACTATGTGAGTCATAGTCCAGTTATCACCATTAAAAAAAGTTCAGCAACAATTTTGCAACACCAGTTTCAAAGGACCTTAACCGAGACTGTTGCTGTTATCAAGGTCTCGCCTGTAGTTTTACCGTTTGCCATGTTCCTTCTCTCCTCCTCACGAGCCATGGAAATCTCTGTGAATAATTTTGGGTTGCAACTGTTTCCTACTGTAGTTTTCTTCCATGTACTTGCCGACACGCCAATGATCAGCACGCTATTTACTCCCTGATTATACCAGTTACAAGCTGGGCACATTTCATATGTTGTGCAGTGCGGTGCGTCTGTGGTACTTGCTAACTAGTAATTGATAGTGTCACCCAAATGATAGTGGTTTTTCTTCATGCGCATACTTATCAAAGCTTCTTTGTATCCACAGATGAATAGTCTCCTAGAAATGAAATAAAACCTGCCTGCTGCATTACTTATGAGGCATTCTGCCATCTCAGTAGGATCTCTGACTCTCAAAATGCTTGCAGTGTCTAATAATTAGATTTTGATAATTCTTTCTCTTCCAGGCATCACGTTTTATTTTAGCAAGTATTTCCCTCCACAGTAGCGCTGTTGAAATTTTGAATTAGGAGAGATACAAAAAGAGCATGTATGTGTCTGTGTGTGGGGAAAAACCCTTAAAAATGCTCCTTGGGGTGTGGAGTCTGCCTGGGAAGAAAGAAGTGTTACAAACTTCTCCGTTCTTGATGTACAGTTGCAAAAGGAAATTAGCTCATTTGTAATTTCAGGCAGTCCCCCTATCCCAACACACACAAACCATTAATAATGACTTGAGAGAAAAGAGATCCAGAGTGCAAGCCCGCTCAAATAGAGCGTGTACTTAATAGTCCTGTTCACACAAGGCTCCCCAAACCTGCCCGTGCGATGCCTCCGGGGACTCTGCCCGGAGCATTGTGGTGCAAGGATGCCATCACCCCCACGCATTCCACAAAATCCTTCCTGAAAAGAATAAATTAGGCTAGAAAGCCACAATGTGATTAGGGAAGACAATGGGATCTTGCTTAGAAAGTGGCAAAATACTATTTGAACACTTCTCTGTCCTGTGGTTTCCAGCAGGCTCTGGTGGAATCGCTCGTATTCTCACTTGCCCAGGTCTTGCAGTTTTGGGTGTAAAGTCACCTCGAATCAAATCTTTGGAGGTGTTCAGGTCTGCGTCAGTATTTGATTCAACGAGTTTCCAGAGATCAGTCATGTTGCACAGGTGGAAACGAGCAACAAAAATGGGCAAGAAAATGCCTCCTTCAGCTGTGGTGGGGAGCTTGGGAGCTTGGGTTTTGGAGGTTTGTCCTGAGGTGATGAGATAGTCTGCGTACATCTCATTGGAAGCATCTAGATTGTTTTGTTGTTACAACAAACTGGTATTTTAGCATATTTATCAGCGGTGAGGTGTGGTTTTATTTTTTTTTTTTAAATGAAAAAGCTAGTGTTTTAAGTAGCCTTTTGTATTAAATTAGAATAAATCAAGCACATTGGACCCTCTAAAGCAGATAGCCCTCCACACTCCTCAAATTCTGCCAAGTGTGGTGTATGTAAGGAAGAATTTTATATACTAAAGTTTGCCAATTTATTCTTGTCACAGAAGTTGCCATCTTGGCTGTGTCTTTTTTTTTTTGTTTCCATGCTGTACAAATCAGAAAGATAAAACCAGTTTATAGGGACAGACAACCTAGACAACACAGTGAATATCTGCTGAGAGTCCTGAAAAACAGATTTACAAAGACCAGATAAAATTGCAGTGACTATCCATCTTCAGACTTTAAGACAGAGATTGGTTACCAACTGGGAAAGAAAGTAATTCATAACCATTCCTAACCATTACTATCAGGGCTTAGCATTATATAGTTTGATGTGCTCTGTGTGCTTGATTCTTTTACCCAGAATAATTTTTCTATGAGGATTCCTGTTAAGACCTTGCAACTTCTCTTTGTATTTGGAAAGAACCAGGGAAAAAATGTGGAAGATCTCTTCCAGGAAGAGAAAGAAAATCAGCAATTATTGACAGGAACAAATGCAGTCAACCCGATCTCCTCAGGTTTTTCATTTTGTTTCGTTTAATGTAGACAGCTTTTGACTCACCATCCAGTTTTATATGTGAATGCTCCTAAAAGTCCAGGATGCAATAAAACTAGTTTAATCAAGTCTACTGGTAAATCGACATGTAACAGCCACCCAAAATAAACACATAAATAGGCATGTTAACCTAAACTCTGGACAAATCACAAATGTGTTAAAATAAATAAGAATTATAATGAAACCAAAAATATACACCACTGCATTAGAAGGGAATTCTATTCTTATGATCTTAAAATATCCCTCTAATTTGAACCATCGTGCCCCTCATATACAAAGAAATCTAGCTCCAGCAGATGTGTTGAATTCGTGTAATGAAAAGAAGACCCTTTGCGGATTCACCCTTCGCTGGGACCCGGTTTCTCCACCCCATCCCAACAATTGATGCAAGTTTCAGCCATAACCAACTCAAAGCAAAAAGTGAAAGCCAGCCAGCGCTTGAAGCCAATCATCTGAACAATAGACAGCATGCCACCATATGGGACAGATCTTGAACATCCTGTTCTTACAGGCTCAGCATGAAAGCCACAAGAAAACCAGTGACTGGAGAGTGTGACTGTTCCTGCAAAGAAAAAGTAAATGTCAATAAACAAGGGTGTCTTCTGCGGTATGTCAAATTGTGATCCACCTGGAAGCGTTAAAAAGGCTGACAACGGGTTTCTTTCCCCACGATGTGTTAACCTTTGCTATGCCAAAGGCTTTCCCTCTTCATTTCAAGAAGAAAATATTCAGATGTGTCTTCTTTCACTGGACCAAGCTTTAGAAGTGTCAAATACTGTGACCTTTCTAAATATTAAGAAGAACTTGCGATTTACAAAGCAGTTTGGTCACAGAGGTGTGAGGGGAGGGAAGAGGGGAGCAGACGGCAGAACACTATCCTCTTATCTGCGGTGTTTTGCCCCCGTGGTACCAGCGGCACGGGGAAGGGCATTGCCACACGCATGACACCACAGAAACGCACCTCTGCAAAAGTTTGGTGTACCTGGCTCTCTGTACTAATGTCTACCTGGCTGTGTTTGCAGAAGGGTCAAATGAACCTCTTTAAAGAAAAATCTGCCTTTGCAATGCCGGCAGGACTTTTGTGCTCACTATGACACTGGGAAGATGTACAGGGCCCTCCTCTGAACAAAGCGGCTTAAAACATTCAGATCACAGGGAATTAACGACAGTGTTAACAAAATAACTTACAGAAAATCAATAAATTCACCTCAGAGATTTGAAATTACGCAGAATAAAAACAAAAGATATAAAGCACGATGTTATGCCACAGCTTGCACAGGGTGAGCCATGTCCTTGCAGTAGTGTCGTAAAGTGGACATGGAATGTCTCATAAGAGTGAATTTCTTGTATTTTAAATGGTCTTGGCTTCACTAAAGCAAGATAACACTCTCCAAGCTGCTGAAGTGATACCTTTTCTTCTTAACCAGCGCCAGGATCCAGCCCTTCTGACAACAGATGGAGAAAAAAATCTGTGGGAGGGGTGCCCTCTGTGGGATTGGTGTCATTGGCACTTTTCTCCTGGTTTTGGAAGGTGAGAGGATAGGCAAAGGCCGCTCAACACAAATGGTAACCCAACTCCAATATTTTTGTTAAACACCATGCATCTCTGCATACAGCTGTCTCCCCTGGACTGCAGGTCTATCTTTTTCTGCATCAGGAAGAGTGCTCTTAGAGGAGAAGTGCACTGCCTGTTGGTGGAAGGGGTTTTGCTGTATTTTTGTAATGCTACTTAGATTCTTACACCTTTCACATAACCATCACCCTCAATGTGAAGACTGTAGTATTATTAACACAGGTTCCTTTATGTTTTAGAGTTTTTGGATAACACCACTGGTTTCTTATTCTGAATTTTGGTGGCTTAGCCAGTGGAATCTATTACTCCTCTCAGAGGCTGTCATGTCAACAATGATCACTGATACCTCTGTGGCCTGTACAAGGTCAACAGCAGTAGCCTGAAAGCGCATTTTTGACCACTTTCGTTTTTTTGTTTTCTCAGTGGTTAAATAGTGTTACTCGGTCACTTCATAGTGGCACTCTGGAAATGTCAGGATTAACTGACATTGGATCTATAGAGAGTTCTATAGTCATTTTTCTGTTCCTGAAAAATTCCTATACGTTAATACTATTTTGGGGACCAGGAAGGAGGACGCAATGTAATCAATCGTAATGTGCATGTGATTACCTGGGCTTTGAAGTTAGTTTTTTTCCTTCTTACATTTCTCAAGCTGCAAATCTTAATTTCTGGATCCGAAACACTGTTTCTCTTATATTTTTAAAACTATGTCATATCTTTTGCTATACATTTTATCCGACTCCTGACTTAAACTAATAAAATCCCCAAGGAGGCTAACCATATTCCCTGTCCTCGGACAACGAAATTACCATGCACATATAAAAAAGCCACATGCATATATATATATATTTATGCATGCATTTGTATATGTCTGTATTATATATACCCGTGTACTCAGCACTGGTGAGGCCACATCTCAAATCTTGGGTTTGGTTTTGGGCCCCTCACTCCAAGAAGGATATTGAGGAGCTGGAACATGTCCAGAGAAGGGCAACGGAGCTGGGGAAGAGTCTAGAGCAGAAGTCTGATGAGGAGCTGCTGAGAGACCTGGGCTTGTTCAGCCTGGAGAAAAGGAGGCTCAGGGGAGACCTTCTGGCTCTGGAAAACTCGCCGACACGAGATAGAAGCTGGGGGGTCAGGCTTTTCTCCCAAGGAACAAGTGACAGGACAAGAGGGAACAGCCTCAAGTTGCACCAGAGGAGGTTTAGGTTGGAGCTGAGGAACAATTTCTTCCCCTGCAGGGTTGTCCAGGCCTGTCCCAGGCTGCCCAGGGCGGG
This sequence comes from Baryphthengus martii, assembly GCA_013396935.1. NCBI lineage: Eukaryota > Metazoa > Chordata > Aves > Coraciiformes > Momotidae > Baryphthengus > Baryphthengus martii. The sequence goes on from VWZK01010613.1 coordinate 14,224, forward strand.
GCTGGAGTCCTCATGATTCCTGAAGGGGTTTCCAAGCTGTGGAGATGTGGTGCTGAGAGACATGGTTTGATTGTGACCTGGCAGTGCTGGGGCAACAGTTGGACTCAATCTTAAAGGTCTCTTTTCCAACTGAAACAATTCTGTGATCCTATGCTATGTGTATGTATTATATATGTGTGTAAATTATATATGCATTTATGTGTATAAATACATATGAGCATAAACCAACACACACAGTGTGTTCACATGTCTGTACATGTGTGTACGTATACTTGTTTAAATGAACAATTTCTATGCACGTGAAGTTCCGACTCTGCACTGTGACACGGTGCAGTGATGCTTCACTCAAGCAGAGCCTCTTGGTAGCACTATTCCTATGGTGGATAAAATATAATCCCAACTTCTGGAGTGTTTCAGTTGGAACAAGACAGCATATGCTCTGCTTCACGACTATTTCTGTTGGTTTGTGTAGAAGAGGTAAGCACTGCCATGCCTCTTCAACTTGTGGGGCAATGCCAAATAAGGAGCAATAATTATTATTCAGGTGCTGTAATGACTGCAGTTGATGACGATCCCTTCTACTGAGGTTGGAAGTCTCATTGGGACTATCTGCATGCATAAAATATTTATTTCTGTGCCAAAGTGTGTGAAGGCAGTGAGTGTTAGTTCTATTCTGCGAGGCTGGTATAAGATCTTTAAAAAGTGGCAACTTGCCATGAAAGAAAAATGTGGCAGGCAGTAAAAAGAGATTTAGCAAAGGCCATTTAATGAGGGAGCAGGGCAGAGAAATACGGACAAAATCTGGTGTAGAGGATATCCAGGGAGGCTGTTGGACCCAACGGGATAGTCATTGCACTCAGCTGTGGATCTGGGAATTGGCTCGCACCTGAAGCTACACGTCAGTGTGTACCTTTGTTTTCCTTCTTAGTCTCCCTCACTGTCGATCAGCATCTGTGGGCAAGACAGTGACGAGTGCTATCTACAGCTCTGAAAAAGAAGACTCAGGCGAGGCAGTAAGTTAAGCAAAGAAGCCGCCTTGCAAAACAGCCCATGTGTTTCAGTGCCTGCTTCTAGTTCTGCAGGGTTGTCAGAGGACTGTTTGTGCAGCGAATTGTGTATCAGGCGTGAGTGGTTAACTCTGAAGATAAAATGCCATGTGCATGAGGTCACTCACTGAAAGGGAGTGTTGCAATAGCTGTCTGCAATCCTCTGCAGAAAGAGGTTTTTGAAGAGAGCCCACAGTTCATGGGCAGCTGGGGATCAAATCTTTGCCTCCTCTGCAAAATCGCAGACATAAGGTCAGAAACTCCGGAAATGTAGAGAGGCGTTTGCGCTGCTTTAATCCTCTTTGGGTTCTGTTGTGACAGAGAAATTGCTAGAAACCGAGCTATTTCTTTTTCTTTTTTTTCTTTCCTTTTTTTTTTTTTTTTTTAATAAAAACCTAATCTCCTTATGCAAGCTGCTTATACCTTTCTCAAAGTTGAAGCAGAAGAACTGATTTGAGATCTGACTTGAACTTCATTTATTTTAGGGTCACAGAAATGCAGGGACAGTGGCTGCCTCTCTTCACCTTATTCTGGGTGCTTGAGACCATGGGGAACCTATATGGGTGTTTGCTCCTCAGCTTCAGTCGGCTCTGATCCTGAAAAACTGTGCAAATCTGCCTCATCTGGAGGACCAGGTAGGTCCTGCCTCTCTTCAGCTCCTAGAAAGTCTGAGGTAGCTTAAGGAACCCCTAAACTGTCCTTAACACTTTATGACACCAATAGATTTGCATCATGGGGAAAACCTGCCTCATCTGGAAGGCCAGGTAGATCCTACTCCTAGGATACGTGTAGTATCTTAAGGGTCCCCTAAATTGTCCTTAACACTTTGTGGCACTGGTAGATCTGCATTGTAGGGAGAATTAACAGAGGCTGGATGGTGGATTGGTATCTTCTTCCAAGTCTAGTTCTCCAGCACAGTTGTGCTGCAAGACTGATCTCTGTGAGCCTTCTTCCTTTCCTTTTTTCAAAAATCAGGCCAGTTAGCTTGGAAGACCAACATGCATTAGTCAGCTAACTTGATTTCTCCTAAAGCAGGGTCCCTGGTAAGAGCTGCATTGTTAAGAGAGATCTATTCACACTAACACCTCACAGGGCTGCAAGCACCCCTTTAGCTACCACAAACCACTACAAATCCCATTAGTTTTATCTCTCATTCCTGTTTTTCTTTGGTTTTTTTTTTCCATCCTGTTGCCTGTAGCATGCACTTGGTAAACTGTGCCTCTGCCTTTAGCCTGTTTTGTTACAGAGGAGAATTATGATGCTTTCATTATTTGGAAGAGGAGAACATTTTCCCCACATCCATTTAAAATATCAGCCACATAAATGTCTCTGTTATTACTGAAATGGAAGATTTTTGTACAGGACTAAATAAAAAAAAATAAAATTGGATGAACATTGCAGCCAGCCAGAGAAGAACGTCGTTTAGCTGATTGAGCAAAGACACTAGAGAGATGCTTGAAATAGAGAGGAAAAGCTCCCCAAAGTCTGAAATACCACATATTTTTCTGATTTGAAGCAGTAATTCCAGAATACTGGGGCACCCATTAGCTGTACTGTTTGTGCTAGGATTTCTTCAGCAACTGCCAGGTTTCAGTTCTCATGCCTACAATAAACTCTTGACACTAATAAAACCATGCAGAGCGAGGGCCACAAAGTTTCTGAACCCTGAACCCAAACAAGAAAACCAGGGGAAAGCCAGACTGCGATTTTGAAACGAAAACCTTTTGTTGATTATCTTTCCAGGAGGCAGTTCTCTCTTCAAATAATTTTGTCTGAGTGCAAACATCTAATTTTTTTTTTTTTTTTCTAAGTTCAAGTAGTGTTGGTGGTGAGAAGTGTGCACGGCTGAAGCTACAGAGTGGAAAGAATGCAGAGAAGTGTCTTTGGTTGGCCTCTGCAGCTCTGCTTTAGACCAGAGGAAGGTTGGTGGTTTCTCTTGTGCTCCCAGTTCAGCAGAAATTTCCACAAGCACGACAGCACCAGCTTCCCTCAAGAAGGAGAGGAGCTGCGCCGATTCGTCCCACAAAGCTACATGGCAATCAACAAAATAATGTTTTTGCACTTGAGAATGTGTGACTTGATTGATAATATCTAATTTTACATGACTTTTAAACAAAACCAACAGAAAGATATGGAGACTTTTTAGGAGCAGTGGGAGAATGAAAAGCTGAATGAAGAAAATTGTGCTGCACATCATCTTGTCTTATTACTGTTAACGCCAGCAGTCATAATCAAGAGTTTATTGTACAGGGCAATCTGGATGATTAGAAACTGGATTCAAGTTCATAAAAAACATCTTGACATAAAACTCTTTTTTTTTTTTTTTTTTTTCTTTTTTTCACCAATAGCACCAGGAGGCAAATTCACTCCCTCCCTCTGCAACCTCTTTTAATTCAGTGGAATTATACCAGAGATAATTTTAGCCAAGTATCGTTAAGATTCTTTTAAAATCATACTTCAAATAAATCTACATTTGCAGAAATATGTTATGTCACGGTGAAAGGTACCGATATTGTAAAATTAGGCTGTTCCTTGGTCTACCATTAGTAGATTTGAAACTTGAAAGAAATGGAATACAAACAGGCCAAAGAAAAGTGCAACTGCTGTGGCCGGTCAGATTACTTTCTTCTAACTTCTTCCACAAATATAGAAGAGACTCTTTTTCCTGTAGTCACTCCTCTGAGCTTTGCTGGGGTGGTCATATCAGATCCAAATGAATAAATGGGAAGATATTGCTAGAAATTTGGTCACAAATTGAGCCATATACATTTCTAGAGACTGCCTCGAGACAGATCAGAGGGGTCACCCAGGAATTTTTTATCATTGCTACACTCAAGAAAATTATCACATTGTCTTTATTCCTGCAGATTTTTTTTTTCTTCTGCCACTGAGTCGTCTTTCCCCGCTTGCTCTCGTCAAATATTTTTTTTTGTGAGTCTTTGCTCTGTTTTACTCTTTTCCCATCAGGACAATGCTCCCTGCTCGGTTGAACTCCTCACTCCTGGGCTCTGCTTTTTCCCACTTCAAAAGTAAAATCATGGAACGGTAGGGATTGAAAGGGACCTCTGGAGATCACTGAGTCCAACCCCCCTGCCAGAGCAGGATCACCCAGGGAAGGCCACACAGGAACAGATCCAGGTGGGTTTGGAAAGTCTCTAGTGAAGGAGATTCCACAACCTCTCTGGGCAGCCTCTAAAATGCTAATTAGCTTTGTGGAACATAACTGCTGCACTTCCCCAGCTTAGTCAGAGAGTCGAGAATGAGGGGAAGGACTTTGTGAGCTGTGACCTTACCAAAAGAGAAGCCCCGAGGAGGAGAGAAGTTTGCACACGAACTTGTGTCTCTACTTCATGGGCCAATAATGTTGTGTGGTATGATATAGACATACCATGTGGTTATCCAAGCCTTTGTACTATATATACTGCTGTATTAAAAGTGTTTCATTCTTTGAAAATGCAGTCATGTCTGGGGTGGTACATGGAGGGTCTGTAACAATGAATAGCAACCCGGTGTGACAAGCCAGGAAAAGAACAATACGCTGAGATATATATTTAGAGTGCAACTTGATAATATTGAAAATATTCTCAAGGGTATGTCTGTGTACCCTCCTTGATCTACGGGATAGGCATTATGTGGGATTTACACGTGCTTGAAGTACCTTTCAAACTAAATGGCCGGGCCTATGACATGATGAAAATCAGTCTGTGGCACTATCGTGGAGCTACATCATATTTATTTCTGCGCTGAAACCTTCATTTTATGAACAGTAGTTGCAGACACCACAGATGGAGATTTGAATGTGGTGTGATACAGCACATCAGGAACCAGTTAAGGTAACTGTTTTGCAATCTGCAATTTACTCCTGTGAAAAGATCCCATGGCACTTTAACTGAGGGTAGGGGTGTTAGCCCCTGCGTGCTGGATTCATTCCAAGTTCTGCTCTGTGCATCTGGATCATCTCTGTAGTTTCAAGAGGATATACTACTCTTCACTTCACATACTTAAAGCTTTTGTATTGTTCCTGGAAATAAGAAGCTGGTACGAACACCAAAACCAGAGGTTATTTTAGTTTAAGAAATAACTGCATTTCTACCGGTAGGTTGCAGAGGTTGTATTTCCCAGTGGAAATCGGTATGATTTGTACCATAGATGCAATACTGTGCTTCATTTTGTGCTTTTTAGCTATCCCTTTATTAGCAAAATAAATCAATCATCCTAAATCTTCAACCAGTTTCAAAATAATTTCATTTAAAAAATCAAAAAGACAAACAAGTATTATTCCTTTTTTTTTTTTTTTCCTACGTGAAGATGCACTGCCATATTGCTTTCTCTAGCTGATAAACTCTTTAAACAGTGCAATAAAGAGGTGTGTTAGGACATGTGCAAGTCAGTGTTTTCACTGAAGAGTGCATCTGGCCCACAGAACTACCTTAAGGCAGGAAGTAAAGTTATATGAGGAGTGGTTCTCAGGCTGCCGCTCTCGTTCAAAGATAAAACTGACCGTGGACCAGGGACATTATTTATAATGGGTGACATATATGGCCCAACTGAGGTCATAAATGTTCCTGTTGAGAAACTACTCACTGAATGCCACAGGATGTCAGAGGCAGGCAATGTAAACCTGTAGATACGCAAACCTTTAAAGTTCTTCATCTATTGTCAAAATGAAGATGCTCTATGCAGTTAACTAATCACTCCTTGTGATGGATAACCAGAATCAGAGATAAAATAGCCACTAAAAATCCGTAATGCTTGTGCCCAGGATTTTGCTGGGTTCTGCTGTGTTTCTGTAACTCTAAAAGTGCTAAGAAATCCTCAGAAGCACCAAAGGCTTCAATGAGGTTCAACATTACTTAATAATTCTCTTTATTTTAAGAGCTACAGTGACCATAACATGGTCAGAGGAAATATTGCGAAGCCAGAAATTAGTGTACAAACAGGTAAAATCTCCCTCCACATTAATTTTTCCTCTCTCTCTTAAACTAGCCATCTTACACCAGAAAGGAGAGCACAGTAACAGGAGGGTGATGACAGAGGAGAAGAAGAGGAGAGGCCTTAAAAACAGGTTTTATCACCTTTAGTAATCTGGCCAGGAGAAGAGGAGGCTATGCTGGTGCAGACATTGCTGCTAAGCAGCGCCCCAGTGCAGATGTGCACACTAGGAGCCCGTGATTCTCTGTTTTATGGCAAAGAAGACCCAACTCGGAGCCTTGCTCCCACTTGCAAGACGAAAACCACTTCCATACATCAGGCTTTAATGACTCTTTAGGTCTTCCGCCTCTGCCAGGTGCAAATGACTTCTCATGCAGGCCAGCAGCACACTTCCCTCTCTGACTTGTGGTTTTCTAAAGGGGTTTGAAATGTGTTTTCCCCTTCTGGAGGGCCCAGTGACTTATTCCTCTTTTCTGCAACACCATGCTGGCTCGGGGATGTGTTCTGGGGGTTTTCGGTTTGAGCACAGCCTGTTTCTAAGACTGCTGCTGCTGCCGCTGCTGCTGCTGAGGTGGCGGCGTGTCAGGAGCTGCTCAGAGCTTTCTGATTTCAGAGACAAAGCCTGAAGATGAATGAGGCTATAAGGAAGCTTTGCTAACTGCTTTTGGAGCTCTATTACTCCTGAGCTTAGCAGGGTAACATATTCTTCCTTCCAGTATCAGCCATCATATTTCAGCCTAGCTCTGCAGAAGCCAACGGAGAGATACGACAGGCTGAACCCATTGAAGTTGTTGCACGGGTGCTTTAGGTTGGCTGATACTTGATGAAAAATTTTTAAAGGTGCTGCCTTTTTTATTTTTTTTTTATTTTTTACAAAAGCGTTAAACCCTCTATTGTTATGTCAAGCACTTACTGTTAGTTTAACACAATGCAGAAATCAAAGCCTTACCGAAGGGAGGCTCCTATTTCTGTTTGGGATTCACAGCTCTGGGGTTAGGTTTGAATATCTTCAAAAAAAACGAGCAGGAGTTAGTCTTCTCAAAACACAGTTGTGGCTGCTCAGTGTGCAGTATTTACCTACGCTATAAGGAGACAGGTTTCAGATTTCCATTTGGCTTGCAGGGGTCTGAAGTCCTACAGAGGTATGTTTTCTGTCGGCAACGGAGTGTTTGGTGGTGGTATGCAAATCATTTTAGGTCTGGAAACTGGATGACCAAACTAGTATCTTAGAGTGTTCAAATTAAGTGCCTGGCAGAGCTGCTGTTGAAGTTGTATGGCTTCTCAGACTGGAACTTGCTTGTGCCTGGGGCAGGTGGGATCCATCTCAACTCGTTCAGATAGACATGTGCAAAGTTCCTCTTAAAACTTAAGTCCATGCGCCTAATTGCAGCATTAGGTCTCATAATGCTTTTAAAATCTGGTCCTTTATGGTTCTCACTTTACTTTTTCCGGTGTTTATCTTAAATGATCAGGTGTTAGACACATTGCTGTCAGATGTGTGTAACTTTCTGGATTTGATTCTGATGGTCTGGCAGCCATTGCCAGGCAAGCACTGCGCAAAATTGCTTGTGCAATTTTTCGTTATTAAATTCTAAGTGAATTCACGTTTACTGTGTTTGCACTTCCTTTCCGTCTGCTTTTCACGTACATCCCAGCAAATAGGTTTGGTTGCAGAAATGTTTGCAGAAGCAGCAAAATTTTAAGTGATAATGGAAAATATTTGTGGAAAGCAGATTTTGTACTCATCAGAAACCTTGCAGGAAGAAAGATCCTATCTATTTAGGGAGTTAAGTAGGCTAGGTAGCCTTTAAACTTGTTCTGTTTTAAAGATTCAACAATCTGCAAACAACCTAACAAATGGTATAGAGAGCAAAGCCCTGGGGGATCACTGGCTGTATCACCTTGCTACCTCCACATCATACCACTGTTTGTTTTCTGTGCTGATTTAGTTCCATATGAAGGGTGAGAAAAGTTTTGGTTTCTCATATTCCTCCTGGGAGGAGGCAGCAGTGGTTTGAGAGCAACTAATGGTCACTCTGGGGAAGGGACAGACAAAAAAATAAGGGGAGCAGGCAGGAGTTTTCAAAAGCCACGTTCCTGCTGTCGTCTTTGCTGTAACTCTTTACATTTGTCATCATTAGGGTGCAACCCTTATATCCAAGTCTTTTGTTTTGAGGTCCCATTCAGCATGTCACTATTGACCAGGCCTGGATGGATATTGCCTCTAAGACAAAATCAGTTTGTTTCCTTTGAATGCTCATCTCTGTTTCCAATGAATTTACTTTCAGCAGCTGTTTCTGCCATTTAGGTCATTTGGTCCAGATTCTCAGTCCTAGTTTTTGCTACTCAATCTTGGGCTGCTGTTGAGAGCACCGTGGCAGTTGCTAGCAAACTGTGCAGTATAATAAAGTTCAGAGGATGCAAAAGATCAAAGAGGTCTGAAAAATGACCAAATGTTGCTTCTACCTTCACTCAAGAGCTGGTGTTTGTCAGAGGGCAGCCGGTTGATTTTACACGGGATTATCCGAAAGACAAAGCCCTACTTAATGACTGTCGTATAAGTAAGTTCCTATTCATCACACCTAGTATATTTGTATGGTGAGACAGTCATCTGGATCTGAATTTACACTAAAGCACATGTATTCTAATTTTTTTTTTAACTTCAGATTGTATTTCCCCTAGCTTGTCAAGCTTGATATAACTTCAGAAGTTTAGTACCCACTGATACAATTGACAACAGCACTTCCCTAATTTCCTGTATTGATCAGATATTGTTTTTATTGAGCCCAAAAAAGAAACAGGACATTTTACCTATTCTTCAGCATAATTCTCCCTCTCTCAATCTGCTCTTTCTTCTGTCTCCACTTACAAGGCTTTGCTTTATCGCTGACACAGATAGATAAATTTGTTGTGGAATTCTGCACATCTTACACAAGTGACAAGTTCAGCATGCTGAAAAAAAAAAAAGAAAAAGAAAAAAGAGAACGTTCTCCGGGCTCCAGACCTGAGACCATCTCCTTTCCAGGGCTGTCAAACTTTCCCAAGGTACTGCAGTTTATCAAACAATTTCCTCTTTATTTCTCATCAGTATCAGATGCAGGAAACCTGCCAGTGCTTTTTATCTTCTTGTTTTAAATTAAAAAGTAGAGTTTCTCATGATTGAGTGGAAGATCCATTGAATGGTTCACATTAAAATGATGTTTTGGCAAAGAACCTAAATGTACCTATGGATACTCAGTGTTCTCTTTCAGTCAAACATTAAGTTTTTGGCACAACTGCTTCCACCTTGTTTTTTTTTTTTGTGCCATGATATGATAACATTACAATAATACTTAAATGCTGACACAACAGAAAGCATTGCCAGTTTGGACTCCCAGGCATTGGCAAGCTTTTTGTTATATTTGCAACCTAGCACTCTCTGTGAGCTTCACAAAAATGTTCATCGCTTTCAATTGAGGTGAAGGGAAACGAGAAAAAGAAACAAATTGCTTTACGAAGTGTTGAGTTGGAGAGGCTAAATATCACAACAAACGGAAGATCTGTGTCACGTCAGAACCTTTTTTCTTTCTTCCTTTCCTTGAAAGTGCGAGGTTTTTCACTGGATTTATCTCTATAGGTGCAATCCATTTCCATTCCACCATTATGTCATCTATAATTTAAATTTACGAGACAAAACTTTAGGCTTGCCAGGGGAGCAGCTGGAACGCTCTATTCCCTTTGCCATAGAAAATATAGACGTGCTGAACGTATTGTGTCTGACAAGCCCCACTGAAAGTACTCCTATCTTTTCTGACAAATATCCATCAGCATGTAATATTTATTCTCCTGTTTTAGTTTCCCTGCAAATAATTGACGGTCCCTCAGCAAGGAGTGGGTTTCCTGCTGAGGCAGCACCACCTGTACGGCTTTCCTGAGCTCACATCTAATGCTTCGAAATGGAGGCTTTCATAGGGCTAATGGATAAAATGAACGAAGCAGACGCAGTCAAACAGAGGGAAACAGATTTTCTTCCTCAAAACTGAGCTGTTATAGTTAGCGTTGCTCCACAGTGACACCTTTATATGACATTTACTGCAGGTATGAAAAGACTTTTCGGACTTTTTCACTTCTTGAAGTTTATTGGCCAAACAAACCCCATTCTTTGCAGTCCTTATGATTCTTAGTTGAATTTTACGGATGTAGACAATACCTCTGATGCTGTCTGCTGTTACCCACTTAGACCGGTATTTTCAAGAGTGGCATGTGCTTTTGGTTAGACAGCAGGAGATAAGTTATAGGACCCAATCTTCAGAAAGTTACCTATTCCCCCTTGAAAACCAGAAAATTCCCAGGAACTTCCCATAGTGATAACCCCCAAAAGAAGCTGCTCCTGTCACTTTTGGCCAGTGAGGTGACTGAGACGACTCACAAAGGCCAAAATACTCATGCTGTTCCCCAGGATGGGGCCACACGTGATAGTAGAAGTGCTGGTGAAACTGGTGCATCACTGAGGAGTATAAACATATTCCTGCTCTTCTCAGGGAACGATCAAAAACTGGCCTGCTGCTTTCTGATCCTGCCACAGTTATTGAAAGTCATGATGTAAGACACTGAAAGAGCACAGCTCGATTTTTCGGGTGCCAGGATTGTGTTTGCAGAGCAGGTAGTTTAATAAATTTCTGTTGCATAGAAGCTAATGTCCTTAGTGATTGTTTCTTTAAATGTAAGTGGCATTTTAATAAACCCTGTAATAAAATTACTCAATTCACTGCCAGTGAGGCAATTACCGATTCTTTTGGGGACAAATCCTACATTACTGTGCAGCAAATATTGCCAATAAGTGTCTTTTATGTGGCTACCTCTGTACTTAGCCTGCAAAGGTAAAGGTGTCCCTTGTAGCCATGGTGACAGTCCCTGCTTCCTTAGGTCATCATCTTCCTTTTAGCTCTGAAGGTCCCGCTAGGTGAGGTGTGTAAAAATGATGTCAGGAGAATTAATTTCATGATTGTTATTTGTTTTACGCTAGAGATCTCAGCAAAAAAAAACCACCTTAACCTAGATTGCAACTCTCCTGCACTAGCCCTGTGCAGCAGTTAAAGGCAATTCCCGGTCCCTACCAAAGAGAGAAGCACAACATCCCAGAAATCATGGAAAATACATTCCCAAGGAAATCAGGTGTGATGAGAAGAAAGGCACAATAACGAGGCTGTGAATAATATGATCACCTTTGTATACATTTTAAATCCATGCCTGTTTTAAGGGCTGCTCATTGTTTTATTGTGCTGTTTTGTTGGTTCTAGCAGGACTTTGTCCACTTCTAGCCACTTCCAGGAGCTAGTAGAGTAAAGAAATATATTTTTATAGCATTGTTATTATGAGATTAAATGGTTTTGTTATGAAAATCAGGTCTAGAAACAGACTTGGACAGACTTATCTAAAATCTGTAAGGGATGCGGTTGAAGAAGATTTACTCCAGTTTCCACGTACACTGGCTTCAAACATAAATAGTTGGATCTATAAAATGGTGCTCTAGCTTAGAGTGTAATATTCCCTGGTCACCCTATCCCGACCTTTTTATGCACAGTGACTGCTAATTGAGCTGAAAGAATGATATTTCTCTTCTTTGATGTCTAGTGGGACAACGTGTCTTTGAGTCACTGTGTTTGTGACTTAAA